>AWOL01S0037496.1:0-28906 GCA_000715115.1 Nicotiana otophora | reverse complement strand
TCCCCCCTCGTCGAGATCGTGAAGCATACCAGCACCAGCAAACATCTGTCAATCTTCGATATGTTCTGGGTGGTCCGAAGCTCACCCAAGCCATCCGAGACTCCGTCCAATTATACCAACAAGTCCATAAAATCTAACCCGGACCTACGCGAGGTCTCAAAACATAAAAAATAATATCACAACCACGAATCGCACCCCAAACTAAACTAATCAACTTTTCAAACCTCCAACTTCTTTAAACTAACTCCGAACGCAAGAAATCATATTTAGACAACTGAGAACGGAACCAAATTTCACACACAAGTCTAATATAACAACATGAACTTATGCTAGGCTCGGAATACCAAACAAGATTCGATATCACCAAAGTCCACTCTAAGTCATACGTAGCAAATTCAAAAAACTTTAAAATGCCAACTTCCAACAATAAGCACTGAATCGCTCCTGCACCACCCGAAACTCGACCCGAACATACGCCCAAGTTTAAAATCACTATACAAACCTATTGGAACCTTTAAATTTTGATTTCGAAGTTGTTTATTCAAAATGTTTACTTAAGTCAAACATGGCCACCTTAGGCCACCACTATGGACTTAAGTGTTCCAAATGCAACCCAACCCCTTCCGAAACTACACAAATTGTGCCCACAAGTAATAAAACAAGAAAAGCACCTACGAAAAATCTCAAATAGGAAAACGGAATTCTAGAAAGCAAAACGATCGGTGAGGTCGTTATAGAAAATCGTCAATTAACTATATCAAATGTTTTAGCATATGAATTTCAGAATAAATTTCTTTTTGTTTTTGAAGTTTAATGGTTTACAGCTAAAATTTCAACACAACTCATAAATGAAATTTCAAATATTACATATTGATAGCATATGGAATTTCAATTAAAATCTTTTCTAAAGGTTAATTTTTCATGCATAAGAATTATCAGTGTTGTTATCCTTCTTTACCCCAAAAATAAGTAACAATTAAATTTGTATGCGGTTTAAAGGATACACGATTTAATTCAATACGAATAAATAAGAATAACATATAGATGAATTAAAGACAGAATGAATGATCAAACCAATTGCAATTCGATGACCCAGCCTGATATGAAATTGAACAATGGAATTCGTCCTCGAACGGACCCCCGGTGCAAGGTCGGTCATGAGTAAAGAAAAGAACAAATAGGAAATACCTTGAACGGTAACTAGAAGACAAAAAGTAAATTTTCTTATTACTTTGAATTGCATGTTACCATATATCAGACTAAAGAAAAACTTCCCCTTTATATAGTAGGAGAATTGCAACGCTAGTATAAGTCTAAAAAGGGTAAAAATCTTCTTTTTCCGATGATTGTTGATCCATAAGTGATACTGAACGGGATTCCCGCAGTAATATCCGGTTGAGGGAGAATATTACAGCACATGCATAATTGTTCACCGCTTCTCCGAGGTCCAGAAGTTGTACTCAGTCCGTGGTGTACCGCTTTATCGTGTCTGGTCTTAGATTCATCATTCACTTCCCGGATCTCGATACGATGGGTTTCTATCCTTGATTATAATCATGTCGATTAGTGTTTTCCCTTTATTCTCTCATCAGGGAACTAAGGAAAGCTTCACCCATGGTTTTATAAGTACACAGATAGTCCACTCATTTTTTGGGGAGTAGATTTATCGAAGCGAAGGGAAGCGATAAATTAACCTCGGTTCCTTACTTCGTAACTTACAGCGCAGTTTACATGTCAATGAAATGTCCCATAAGTCGCGTCGCTCTGAATTCGGACATGTGTCAGCCACCGGTTGACTATCCTTGAATGCGAAACATCACGCATTGAATAGTTTCCCTCTATAAAAACTCTGATCCCTTCTTCATTTTTTCACTTTCTTATTCCAGAGCACTTTTATTTACTCTCGAATTCTCCACTTAACTCTATCCTTTTCAAATCTTCATATATTGCTTCTTAGACCTTCATATCTTCATCCTCAAATCTTCATACTACTTCTTTGAATCTTCAACCCAGACCTTCATATCTTCATCCCATCTTCAAATCTTCATTCTCATCTCCATACCTTCATATATTTTCTTAAAATCAACATATTTTTCACATTCCGATGGCAAAAACTTCCAAATCCGCTCCTCAGCAAACCGCCCCTTCATCTTCCAACCCGGCCATAGATACTGAGGTGTCCCGGGAGCCTCCCTTGAAGAGTTTCATCTGGGGGGCTTCTCTATTGAGAACGACTTCAACGTCGAGAAGGCCTCTAGTAAGTAGGATAGAGGCGAGGGAGCATGGAGGTGCATATGCTCTGTTACTAAGGACACACTCCCCATAATTCGGGCATACTGTAATTAGGAGGGTAAGAAGGTGGTCATCCCCGATCCCAGCGAAGACATCACCACTCACATGGAGGGGTACCTAAGTGTTTATACTTACCCCTTCACGCTTGCAGTGGACCCTATAATCCTCGGATTCTGCAAAAGATACGAGGTTTACTTAGGGTAGATTCACCCGTCCTTTTGGAGGATCATAATCCTCTTCGTAAATAACACTGAAGCACCTCGCTTCACCCTTGACTATATGCTTCGTCTATACAGTCCCTGAATCTTCCAAGGGGGGTTGATCAAACTCGTTCGCCGAGCAAGTAAAGCTCCATTCTCGAGCATTGATGAAGATCGAGGTTGGCTGGGGAGGTTCGTTCGGGTGAAAACTGAAGACCTCATTCCCCCCAAATTTCTACTGTTCCTTGAAAAGTGGAACGCATCCCATAAGTCTTTTCCTCCTTGAGTATTTGGCATTCTCTATTATTCTTTTCCTAATTGCCTGTTTTTACTGCAAACAAATGTCTTACTTCGAGAGCGCGTGGCGCAAGCTCTAGAAGGGCAAGTGGGAGGCCCGTTCCCATTATGAGACTTTCAACCAAATAATTAAACTCACACACTTGACTTGTATTTTTGCTAAGTCTTCTTCCATCTCATAGGTTTGCCCAAGACCACCGAGCTTAGGCCGTTGGATAAGGACGAGGATCCGTCCTCGCTCGTCGAACCCTCTGCTTCGGGACAGCCCAGGGCTGCCGCAAATAAGGAGAAAAAGAAGAAGAAGATGATGAAATCCTCGGGATCCCCGGATGCCTAGGTCAAGAAGAAAACGGTGGTCGTCCAGGTCCAAAAAAGCAACAAAAAGAGCACCAAAGCCAGGATATCGGACTCTAATTCCCTCTTCCGGCTAAGGCATTACCCCGAGGAAGACAACTTTGAGTTCATTACTCACGAGTCGACCATCAATGAGGGGGAGCAGGCGTCAACCAAAAAAGGCGGCGAAGAGGGCGATCCTCCTCTAGCTCGAAAACCAAAAGGAGAGTCGGAGGCTACAGCTTACCGAGAAGTTGCTCCTGCCCCGAAGGAGGCAGCTGGTGTCATTGACATCATGGAGACACCATCCCACATAGAGTCCATGTTCGAAGAGGCTCAAACCGATAAAGAAAAAGCAAACGAGACGGCACCCGGTCTAGATGATGCCCTCAACATGTTCTTCGATGGCATGGACATGAGCGTGTTGGAGGACTACTCCGGGCTTGGTCACTTGGAGGTCCCAAAGAAGGATGTGCCATTGGGAACGGGCGAGCCGAGCTCGAGCCCGAAACTAGTGAGGCATATCCTTGCCCCAACTGTGGATCCCGACCGTAAAAGAATGGTCGTTCTCACTATCCCAACGGACGCTCAGGCATTGTTGGCTCTGGTGGGTGTGGTCATCTACCTTCGTTTCCTGGTGACCGAGGAGGACCAGGCGAAGATGAACAAAGTAGGTACATTGATCCTCTTCAACGAGGCGCAACAGGCTCTGAACCGGGTAAGACGTCTACCCTTTTTATCCTTTGCAAATTTTGCTTAGTTTTAGCATGTTCTAATGACCTCAATGTATTTCAGGCCCCAGTGCTTCATCATGAAAGCTTCCTTTGGCCCGCTTGGAAATTAGCCAGCTTGAGTTCGAGCTCAAAGAGTAGGTCCAGAAGAAGGACATGTAGAGGCTCTTAAGGATCTCCCAACTCTCCGGGCCGAGCTGGAAAAGGCGTTGAAGGAAGCCTCGACTATGAAGCGGGAGCATGCCGATCTGGTCTAGAAGGTAAGGATCTTTGAGGCTAAAAATGAAAAGCCACTTGTGATGACTAACGACGCAACTTCATAGGTCCATAAGAAGATAGACTTGATTGACCAGCTTCGCACCGAGATGGATAAGGTCAAGGACACGGTCGAGGAGTTGAGGGGCAGGATGGACCCGCTAGCATCAGAAAAACAAGGCTACAAAAGAGGAGCTGGCATCGGTCAACGACCAACTCAGGGTGGCAAAGGACAAGGCTGGCATGTGGTCTTGGCTAAATGATGAACTCCGGGCACAGCTGAACTCAGCCGTCATGGAACGAGATGCCCTCAGCTAGGAATACACTACGTTGAGGTCCAAATTGGAGGTAACTTCAATCGATTCCTCTGACGTCTAGGAAATGTAGGCCCAGTATAAGGCTGATGTGGAGATAGTCGAGGCCCGCTTAAAGACGAAAACCGAGTATATAAACCGGCTATCCTGGAGGGATACCCTCGAGGAGATTCACGCCCAAGGATTTGACATGTCGGCCGAGATCGAAGAAGCCAAGAGGCTTGAGGACGAGGCAAAGGAACTCTATGAGTCCGAAGGTCCCGAAGGTTCCGGGCGTTCCGACGGTTCTGGTAGTGAGTCGAACCCCGGTGAAAACTAGGCGTAGATGCCTTATTTCCTTTTTGGTTATCACTTGTATATTTTTATTTTTGTTTATTTTGAGGCCGTTTTATCGTGCCTTTGTAAATATTTTTGAAACATATAAAATTTTCCCTTTGGCAATACATATCCTTACTTTTTAGCATCTATTTGGAATTTTTTATTTGTGTATCATTTTTAATGCCTTAGCATAGAATCAAATGTAATCTAGAGCATCCATTCTTCGGAGGCCCGAATGGGGCTCGATTTCGATGGCAACTCCAGATTACTCGTGGCTTCAAGACTTTGATAAAATCGAAGGCCTTTAAGATTCTTAAGTGTTTTAGTCATATACGACGATGTTCTTGCCGAGGGTAACCTTTTAATAATTTTTGATTATATGTAATGGCCTTACTTTCTGGGTACGGACATCGGATATCTCCGAGCCATTTTAGGGTGGTCGTAGCCTTTCATATTGGGGCACTGCCTGATAGGATTGGTGCCTCCGGGATTCGATAGCCTGGGTTGTCCGAATTGTTTATCGAATAACAGTCCCCGAGTTGGGGTAGCCCGTGGGCTTTAAGATCTAGGATCCATTGTGAAGCATCAAAGAAGTGAAATGAATAGTAATAAAGTATGAGGGAAGCAAAGATTTCTTTCATTGTCTTATATGTAGGGTACATGATCAAGAGGAGCATAAGACTTGTGTCGTGGCTAGAGTGGGCTACATGGGTACGGTTCGTATAATCGTTTGACCCTTACAATGAATCCTAATCCCCAAGCCTTGGCTTTAGACATATAAAATTTTCCTTTTCTGAGGATCTTAACCTATGGGTAATGGCCCCCATTATTTGAGGCCGAAATTGTAAGGGCTCGGATACTGTTGATTTGGCGCAAATGATCATCAATTCTGGTCTAAGGCCGGTCTTCAAAACTAAGGTAGCACGTTTTACTGTTGCCTCGTTAAATACCTTAACGAAAAACCCACTTCGGGACAAAATCGGTTCAAGGAAAAAGAGTACAACACGTGCATTCATACCTAATAGTCACATTCACCCTTGGACAAGTACATGCATACTTTAATCTATAATGTAACGAAATTAGAAAAGGAATTAAGTTCGTACCTTAGAAGTAGTACCATTTTAAGTGTGCCACGTTCCAGTTATTCGGTAGTTGTACACCGTTTCCCGATTGGAGTTTATACGAGCCTTTGCCGGTTATTCCGGTGACTCTATACGGTCCTTCCTAATTTGAGCCCAATTTCCCTTTGTTTGGGTTCCTGGTGTGTAGTGTCACCTTTCTCAATACCAGGTCCCCGACTTGGAAATGTCGGAGGTTGGCTCTTCGATAGTAGTACCTCCCTACTCGTTGTTTTTAGGCAGCCAACCGGACCAGTGCGACTTCCTGCCTTTCATCCAATAATTCCTGGCTCGTGGTCATGGCCTTGCCGTTTGACTCTTCAATAGCATACTTGAACCTGAGGCTCGATTCCTGTCATGACCCAATTCTCACTATAGGTCGTGATGGCACCCAATGTCGCCGTTAGGCAAGCCAACGGTGAACTATCAATTCAATTATTTATTTTTTATAAGTCTTATTAAGTAAAGAATTCAATGCATTTAAAAATCATGAATACTTAAAATATTAGTAAGATATAAAATAAGCGATGACAATATCAAGCCGAACCATAAACAACCACTAGAGTATCCCAAAACCAGGTGTCATAAGTACATGAGCATTTACTAAGGAGTACCATAATAATAATACATCTTTATGGAATGTAAATTAGATAGGATAAAGTAAATAATATGATGGAGACTCTGTGGGCTGCGATATGTAGCCTGGAATGCAGCGCACTGTAAAGTCTCCTCAGTAGTTGCGTCAACGTGCCAAATAACCACCAAATGAACCTGTCAGATCCTATACAATTAGTGCAGAAGTGTTGCATGAGTACGTAAATCAACGCAAACCCAATAAGTATCTAGCCTAACCCCGGAGAAGTAGTGACTAGGGGTCGACATTAATACTTACTAGTGGTCCAATAAATCAATATGATAACTCATAACATATGGGAAGCACAACAGTAGTAGTGAGATATAAAAAAGCTATAACTAACATATTCCTCAAAAATTACTTTTAACAATATAAATCTCTAAAATCTCATATTCTATCTCAACAGATCAGAAATATCAAGTGCCCATCTCAAACGGATAAGGAATACCATATAAAATGACATGCCTCGGTAGAAGGGAAATCTCGTGAATGTCTGGACTACTAAAGATATAATGCGCGATTATGCGAAGGTCGTATGGCCCGATCCAGAGTGGTGTGCACACTGCCGAGGGACGATAGGCGCAAACCAGAGATGCATCTCAATATACTGCTAAGGCATTCGGCCCGATCCACAGGAAAGGAAGAAACTTATCAAACTACAAGTCAAGTGCGTGCTACACAGGTACAGGAGCATAAAGTAAACATGACTTTTATTGTTTATCAAATATATCTCCAGACAACTCAAGGCGATAAACCTCGGCCTAATATATTCACAAATCGATTTCAATCATAAATTCACTTAATTAAGCTAGCAAAATGAGTTCAAATAATTCAAATATTACATGATAAAGTCCTAAGTCTACCCAGACATAAATACACTTTTAGCTACATATGAACTCTCGTCACCTCGTGCGTACGTATCACCCACACCTAGTAGCACATAACAATTTCATTACCTAGGGGGTAGTTTCCCCTTCATAATGTTAGACAAGAGACTTACCTCGCTCCGAAGTTCCATAACTGGCTCTAACATCTCTCTAACACCTCAAACTGATGCCCATCAAACTAAAACTAGCTGAATAACGTGCAAATCAATCGAAATATACTCCAATGTTTATAATTTAAGAATTTATAACAATCCTCAACTCCGCTCGAAAAGTAAACAAAGTCAACTCTCGGGCCCACATGCCCGGATTCTGAAAATGTTCGAAGATACACATTACCCATGACACCACGAACTTAAATATATAATTTATTCTCAATTCCATGTCCAATTTCGTGGTTAAAATAAAAAAATACCGAATTATGGGTTTTACCCTAAAATCCCACAATTTTGCATACATTTGCATGTTTAAATCCACATATAAACTATGTATTTAACTCACTAGGTGTAGAAATCACTTACCGCAAGATTGATGATGAAAGTGGCGCTCCGAAATTTCCCCAAAGTTGGTTCCCATGGAAGAAATGAGATAAAAATGAGCCAACCCCCCGATTTAAAACAAGTCTTCCCAGAATTCCCTTGTTCGCGATCGCGGAAACATCCTCACGATTGCGAAGGCCAAAAGCCCAGCTGCCCAAAAATCCTACTTCGCGTTCGCGGTTGCCTTCCCGCATTTGTGATGCCTCCACGTCCCACTACTTCATGTTTGTGGTCCTCAAGCCATGTTCGCGATGGCTACGCACCTCAAGACCCCAGCTCCCCTTCCTTCATCGTGTTCGCGATGCCCAGCCGTGTTCGCGTAGAGTAGCTCAGCCTCATCTACGCGTTCGCGACCCCTTTGTTGCATTCGCGATGCACAAATTCCTCGCCAGCTCCAGCTTCTCTTCGCGATCGCGTCCCTTCAACCGCAATCGTGATGCTTACTAGCAACACCAGAAACCAGCAATCACTAAACAATGGAAAATGGTTTGAAACCATCCCGAAAGACACCCGAGGCCCCCGGGACCCCGTCCAATCACACCAACAGGTCCCAAAACATGACACGAACCTACTCACGGCCTCAAATCACACCAAACAACATCAAAACTATGAATCGGCGATCAAAACCTTTCTTTAAACTTTCAAACATTCAAACTTCGACGAACGCATCCAAATCATACTTAAGCATTCCGGTATGATGCCAAACTTTACGTACAAGTCACAAATTACGATACGAACCTATTCCAAGGCTCGAAACCCCAAACGAACATCGATAACACCAAAGTCCACTTCAAACCTAACTTAGGAAATTCCAAAACCTTCAAAATGCCAACTTTCCATAATAAGCGATGAAATGCTCCCGCACCTCCCGATACTCAACCCGAACATACACCCAAGTCTGAAATCATCATACGAACCTATTGGAACCTTCAAATCCTGATTCCGAGGTCGTTTACTCAAAAGTCAAACCCTGGTCAACACTTCCAACTTAAAGCTTCCGAATTGAGAATTTTCCTTCCAAAAACTCTGAACTTCCCGAAATTCAATGTCAACTACGTGTACAAGTCATAAAACATGAAGTGAAGCTACTCAAGGCCTCAAACCACCGAACGACGAGCTAGAGCTCCAAACGACCGGTCGGGTCATTACATTCTCCCTTACTTAAACATACGTTCGTACTTGAACGTGCCAAGAACTATTCCGGAGTTACACAAAACCACTGTTTAACACCTCATCCACCTACGCGTGCCACCATAACCCATGTGGGCACATCAGCCCGAGCCAGACTGAAGATCCTTCCACCCATGCTAAAATCACACCTTGCACCACATAAGTCGTATGCCCATAATAACATCCTCCAACCACAATAGCTGAAATTTTCACTAATCTGATGCCCGTAATACACTTCATAACGCATATAAGCCTTGTTCTAAATCTCGCAATACTTTCACGACAAAAGAGACCCGTAAAAGCTCTTAACCGCCTGCCAAAACAATAAATTATAGAGTATCTCTGCTTGACAAGAACCATTACCTCATTCTGAACTGAATAGTGATATTTTATCTTTAATATACCTTACATGAATCCGATCATACTGATCTCAGGTCCAATAACCTCGTCTCACCTAGTACAAGATGCTTGGGCAATAAGCCACCTCAAACACCGTCTAAAATCTCATATGGTAACATCATTGTGCCAACAAGCTACAACTTGAATATGACCCATAAGGAAGAACGAACTCTGGCAAGGAACTACCCAACCCGCGTAACAAATAAAATAGCTGAACAGATGCTATGAACCTATCTCAAAGATGAGAAACAAGGCACACAAATAAGTATAAGGAACCGTACTCAACATCTCACTGTTGCAGCGTGCAATCCGATCCACACATGACACCGTTGCATTGTACAACTCGATCCAAACATGACATCGTTGCGGCGTGAAACCCAATCCAAACAACATACATGTGGCGGTGTGCCACCCGATCCACACATGACAATTAATTAGGAAATACCCATCAAGCTATAATGCTTATACTTACGAAATGCCCGAATATCGGCCACAAGCACGTCAAGTGCATAAATACAAACCTGGGGATACGGATAGCGCAATGCGCTACAAAAACTGAAGCACTGGCAAGGTGCAATAAACGAACTGCATCTAGAGAGGCATCTAGCTCATATAACACCACAAAGCCACATGGGATCATAACACATGTGCGAATAATCGAGCTGTTTCACAACCTACATGGCATAATAGAGTATTACATAGAATAGCTGACCAAAGGAATAGCATCCAACACCCGAAGACTCCTCCATAAGCAATGTTATGCTGAATGAACACATCTGACCTGATGTAGAGCATAAATTCACATTAGATCTACTAACGGACCTCAAGACGATTCCGATCATCCCATACTAGGCCAATATCCTTTTAAGGATCCACAATGACCCTATTCATTATACATACGAGCAGTCGTCAAATTTGGAACAAACTCCCACAGTCTAAAACCAAAGGAATAGAGCGACTCTCAGTCATAACCTCTCCCGTCAATGACAGTACCAGAATATTCATACCCGCTTTCAGTTTTTAACAACCAAATGACTAACACGTCACACTTATACTATCTTCTCGTGGGGTATACTCCCACAACCTTCCACGTCAGGTAGAAAAATCTGAACATCGATGGCCATCGACTATGCTATATCTATAATGCCAATTAAGAATCCACAAACCAATGCACAATGCCTCTATCACAGAACACTGTCCTCAAGCGATATTAAGATAATGCCAGCTTACTCTGAACATCTGAATTCTTTCCCCTGCTCCTCCGAGCTCGTAACATTCCAATCAAAACCGAACTTCAACTTTGATCCTCAAATGTCATTTTATATCCCGCTCAATGCACCTATCATGCTACTACGCGAGAGTAAAAGAATTTATCGTAACCCTTGAACCATTAGTAGAATAAACTTTTCATTGGCTAGAAACATTTCACTTAACTCATTTCAGAAGACGAATCTCAACACACAACCAACTCCGCATAACTATGAAAGACACATAACTCAAGTCATGGTCTAAACTGCCACAACTATTCCGGGATCCATTTACACATAACAAGGCCATCAGAATCGAATATCCCCCAAATCAATCAAATTATGGTGGTTGTCAAGCCCGCACGTACATCCACAAACCACCTATATAACTTAACACACCGAAGGAAAGGGTCATTTCCACAACCATGCCTATTCAAACCATTACGAACTGACTCGACTTCTTCCAATTTACTCTAGACCTGCCCTTTAAATAATAGTTCTATTCAAACACATAACGGACTTCAAACAACACTCATCCCGAGTGATCCCAAATCACGAGACCACTTCTCCTAAACACCCATCCGTCATCTCATACCCTTCTCATTAACTCAATAGTATCTCTAACTGGTAAACCCGTTTTGAAAGATCTTCTATGAATACGAAGTTGTTTCCTTCCATCTCTCTAAATCGCACCGCAAACCCCTGGTGCTAACATGGAAACACTCCAAGTCCCTTTCATAATCCACTGTAAAACCTCAATCCTTAGCCATAAAACGGACCCAAACTCCTCAGACACCGCACTTTAATTCTTGAACTCACTAGAACCATTATTGAGAGTCACCCACTCTGACCTGGTCCCATATATAACTAAACTCCAACACTCTGTTAGCACATGAACACTCTCAAAGAAGCAACCGGATGAATTTTTTTCCTTGAACATCACATCCACAAGAAGCATAACTCTGAGTCATCACCCAACATCTGCACATGAATCGATAAGGTGAAATGTAGCACATATATATCAAATCCCTTGCCCAAGATACCCTTAATGTTTTCTTTTCTTGGTCATAACTAATCCACCAAAGCACCGATACCAGAAACTACACCAGCACACAACCACATGACCCAATCGTAGAAGGTGGGCTCCCCCACTTAGCTTTAAGCTACAATCATATAAATCTAGAACCCACAATGACTCATCCTTCTCAATTACCATGATCTCACACCGTCACCCACCAAATTTCTTATAATCACTTGTTAAACTTTTCATAAAACATTCATAATTATCAGCCACAATTGCACATTCGACCTCTTGAAAGTCGTACCATCTTCTTCAAGAGATCCAAGCTCACATCGCAGTACATGCCTCCCACTGGGTAGAAAGTAGAACTCTTCGTAGGAACCTCATCAAAATCATGCAACTGCTAGCCTGCTCACAGGAGATAGCCCACCTGTCTAATTCCATATCGACACCTTCCAACGACATTTCCCTGGTTACAACTACCATAAAATTAGCAAAACCCTCCTGAGCCCACGCTCGTCCATCGGATATAAGAGCCTGTTCATTCCCCATTAGCATCAACTAAAGGTTCGACAACACATTCCAAACTCTAAGTCACGTTGCATCCCATAACGATAATCAAGCTTTTACACCCCGCTTCATTCCCAGCAAACTCCTTTCCGTCATATTCAACCTTCCTCAGCACAATAGCCACCATCCCAAATGAAACTCGTAGATTTAGTCACTATCTACCATGATCCCCAAATCGCTCTAAACGCTCTCAAGGCATGTGGCTATCCTACCACAGAATCCATACGCTACCCTGCCACTCCCACTTTGGTTAAACCATCTCCTTAAGCAACTTCTGGACCTCTGTTGTTCATACTTGACCTGCTAGAAATTCAACCACCACGAGACACCTCCCACCATGTCCTTCCTCATCCTTCGTTGCCCAAATACTGCCTCCACTCATAATCCATCTCTGTAGCACCCGAACTAATAAATTGCTGCCAGTTCTAGGCCTCCATATGGATTATCTCCCTCGAGCCATCAACATTAGAAACACCAATTTGACCCTGAAGCCGTCGCACACTGCCATTTGTGACAACCTCTACTTAGGCACCATTCCATAACACCCTACCCCAAAGGCAAATCAAAGTAAACCATAACACCGATCGGCCTTAATGTGTTCCAACAACGACGACGACACCGCACCCCAATAAGAATTCTACCACGTTCGAAAATATCAAGTCCCGCTACTCCGTCAACCAAGGCCTGATCATCCATAGTCCAATTGCCTTTCCTCCACTGGAATTAAATGTCGAACCTCTAAACCATGAACCGAGAAATACTCTTATCGAGTCATTCATTACTGCGATGCATAAATAAGCACCCAACCATTTACACCAACACTGTGCGATAACAATTCATAGACATCATAATACACTGTGCATAGCCTCAAAACCCTAGGCAACAATAGCAGTGGGCTGAAACGACGAGCACCCCTCTACAAGACAAAATTAATAACCCGCTTGAATACGCAGGGAAAAATATCCTGGACCACATCTGCAGTACCACTACAACTCCTCGATGCCCATTTGATAACGAACACTCAACATCGTATAAGAATGAGTAGGAAAGAAATAAAGGCATAAGCTTCAATGAAATCAAATCGCACGATGAGAAATCAAGAAGGGAAGTGCTCCTAACAACCCTGTAGCCTCTTGAAGATAACTACAGAGCTCTGATAACAAGCTGTCACGACCCAATTCCCACTATAGATCGTGATGGCGCCCAACATCGCCATTAGGCAAGCCAACGGTGAACTATCAATTGAATTATTCATTTTATTATTTTTTTAAAAACAAATCATAAGTCTTATTAACTAATGAATTCAATGCATTTAAAAATCATGAATACTTAAAATATAGTAAGATATAAAATAAAAGATGACAATATAAAGCCGAACCATAAACAACCACTAGAGTATCCCAAAACCCGGTGTTACAAGTACATGAGCATTTACTAAGGAGTAAAATAATAATAATACATCTCTCTGGAATGTAAATTATACAGTATAAAGTAAATAATACGATGGAGACTATGTGGGCTACGATACGTAGCCTGGAATGCAACTCACTGTAAAGTCTCCTCAGCAGTTGCGTCAACGCGCCACGCGCCAAATAAACACCAAATGAACTTGTCAGATCCTGCACAATTAGTGCAGAAGTGTAGCATGAGTACGTAAATCAACGTGTACCCAGTAAGTATTTAGCCTAACCCCGGAGAAGTAGTGATGAGGGGTCGACATCGGCACTTACTAGTGGACCAATAAATCAATATGATAACTCATAACAGATGGGAAGCACAATAATAGTAGTGAGATAAAAAACACTGTAACTAACATAATCTTCCAAAATTGCTTTTAACGATATAAATCTCTAAAATATCATATTCAATATCAACATATTAGAAATATCAAGTGTCAATCTCAAACAGATAAGGAATACCATATAAAATGCCAGTCCTCAGTAGAAGGGAAATCTCGTGAATGTCTGGATTTTTAGCGATATAACGCACGATTATGCCGAGGTCGTACGGACCGATCCAGAGTGATGTGTACATTGCCGAGGGTCGACCGGTCCGAACTAGAGATTCATCTCAATATACTGTCGAGGCATTCAGCCCGATCCACAGAAAAGGAAGAAACTTATCGTACTACGAGTCAAGTGCGCACTACACAGGTACAGGAGCATAAAGTAAACATGACTTTTACCATTTATCAAATATCTCGCCAGACAACCCAAGGTGATAAATCTCGGCCTAATATATTCCCAAATCAATTTCAATCATAAATTCACTTAATTAAGCTAGAAAAATGAGTTCAAATAATTAAAATATAACATAATAAAGTCCTAAGTCTACCCGGACATACATGCTTTTAGCTACGTACGGCTCTTGTCGCCTCGTGCGTACGTAGCACCCACAACTAGTAGCACATAACAATTTTATTACCCGGGGGTAATTTTTCTCTCACAAGGTTAGACAGGAGACTTACCTCGCTCTGATATTCCATAACCGGCTCCAACGCCTCTCTAACACCTCAAATCGATGCCCATCAATCCAAAACTAGCCAAACAACATGTAAATCAATCAAAATATACTCCAATGTTTATAATTTAACAATTTATAACAATCCTCAACTCCGGTCAAAAAGTCAACAAAGTCAGCCCTCGAGCCCACATGCCCATATTTCGAAATTTTTGAATATAAACATTACCCAAAATACCATGAACTCAAATATATAATTTATTCTCAATTTTATGTCCAATTTCGTGGTAAAAATCAAAAAATACCGAATTATAGGTTTTCTCCTAAACTCCCACAATTTTCATAAATTTTCATATTTAAATCCACATATAAACCATGTATTTAACTCACAAGGTGTAGAAAACCACTTACATTGATAATGAAAATGTCCCTCCAAAATCACCCGAAAGTCTGCTCCCGTGGAAGAAATAGGGTGAAAATTAGCCAAACCCCCAATTTAAAACAAGTCTGCCCAGAATTCCCTTCTTCGCGATCGAGGAAACACCCTCACGATCGTGAAGGACAAAAGCCCAGCTGCCCAAAAAACCTACTTCGCATTCGCAGTTGCCTTTCCGCGTTTGGGATGCCTCCACATCCCACTGCTTCCCGCTCGCGATCCTCGAGCCACGTTCGCGATGACTTAGCACCTCCAGGCCCCAGCTCTCCTTCCTTTATCGCGTTCGCGATGCCCGGTCGCGTTCGCGTAGAGCACCTCAGCCTCATCTACGCGTTCGCAACCCCTTTGTCGCGTTTGCAATGCGCAAATTCCTCCCCAGATCCAGCTTTTCTTCGCGATCGCGTCCCTTCAACCGCAATCGCAATGCTTACCAGGAACACCAGAAACTAGCAATCACAAAACAAGGGAAAATGGTCGGAAACCATCCTGAAACATACCTGAGGCCCCCGGGGCCCCGTCCAATCACACCAACAAGTACCAAAATATGACACAAACCTGCTCAAGGTCTCAAATCACACAAAACAACATCAAAACTACGAGTCGATGATTGAAACCTTTCTTTAAACTTTCAAACATTCAAATTTCGATGAACGCATCCGAATCATAGTTAAACATTCCGGAATGACACCAAACTTTACGTACAAGACATGAATTACGATACAAAACTATTCCAAGGCTAGGAACCCCAAACGGACATCGATAATACCAAAGTTCACTTCAAATCTAACTTAGAAAATTTCAAAAACTTTAAAATGCCAAATTTCTATAATAAGTGCCGAAGTGCTCCCGGACCACCCGATACTCAACCCGAACATACGACCAAGTCCGAAATCATCATACGAAACTATTAGAACTTCAAATTTCGATTCCTAAGTTGTTTTAAACCCTGGTCAACTCTTCCAACTTAAAGCTTCCGAATTGAGAATTTTTCTTCTGATTCAACTTCGAACTTCCCGAAATTCAATTTCTATTACGCATACAAGTTATAAAACATGCAGTGAAGCTACTCAAGGCCTCAAACTGACCGATCGGGTCGTTACAGTTCCCTTACCTCAAATAGTATTAGGGCTTCCGCTTCGTATACTAGAGAGAACGGGGTCACCCCGGTACTCGACTTTGAATTAGTACGGTACGCTCACAGGACTTCGGACAAGATCTCTTTCCACTTTCCCTTCGAACCGGTCAATCTCTTTTTAGGTTTTGGAGTATAGTTTTGTTCGTCGATTCCGCTTGCCCATACCCACTAGGGTGGTAAGGCATTGATAATATCTTCTTGATCTTGTGGTCTTTGAAAAACAAACTTAATTTGCTGTCGAAGAATTATTTTCCATTGTCACAAACGATCTCGGTCGATATTCGGCACTCGTTGCATTTTTCATATGAAGTCTTTCGCGTCCTTCTCCATTTCATTCCAGTAGTATCCGATTTTGATTAGCTTCCGAACCAAGCATTCTGCCCCTGAGTGGTCCCTGCAAGTGCCCTCGTGGACTTCTATCATAGCGTATTCAGTCTTTCCTGGACCTAAGCATCTAGTCAATTGGCCGAAGAAGGATCTTCTAAACAATGCCCCTTCGATTGAACTAGATCTGGAAGCTTTGGTTTGCAGGGCTCTCGATTCCTTTGGATCTGATGGCAGTTTTCCTGTCTTCAGGTAGTCTATGTATTTGTTTCTCCAATCCCAAGTCAGATTTCTCGAGTTTAATTCGGCATGACCTTCTTCTACCACTGAGTTCACCAGTTGCACTATTGCCCCAGACCTAAATCCATCAGAGTCGACAGACGACCCCAAGTTGGCCAGTGCATCAGCCTCACTATTTTTATCTCGGGGTACATGCTGCAGAGTCCATTACTTGAATTGATGTACGGTTACCTGCAATTTGTCCAAGCATATCCGCATCCGTTCCTCTTTTACTTCGAATGTTTTATTGACTTGATTTATGACGATGAGGGAGTCATATTTGGCTTCGATCACATCGGCCCCAAGGCTCTTAGCCGGTTCTACACTTGCAATCATAGCTTCATACTCGGCTTTATTGTTAGTCAATTTTAAAGTTCTAGTAGACTGTATAATTACGCTTCTCACAAGTGGTTTTAACACAGTACCGAGCCTGGAACCCTTCGTGTTGGAGGCACAATCCGTGAATAGGCTCCAGATTCCTGCATTAGCCCCCGAAGAGAGCAGTAATTCCTTTTCGACTTCAGGTATCAAGGCCGGCATAAAGTCAGCCACGAAGTCGGCCAAAATCTAGAATTTTATGGTAGTTCGGGGTCAGTACTCGATATTGTACCCGCTAATCTCCAATGCCCATTTGGCCAACCGAAGCGAGAGCTCCGGCTTATGCATGATTTTCCTTAGCGGGTAAGAGGTTACGACAGATATGGGGTGGCATTGAAAGTACATTTTTAGTTTCCTAGAAGCGCTTAGCAAGGGGAGCGCTAACTTTTCTACGTGAGGATTCCTTGTTTCGGCATCGCCTAGGATTCTACTAACATAATAAACAGGAAATTGTATACCTTCTTCCTCCCGGGCTAAGACACCACTTACCGCCACCTCGAAAACTACCAAGTAGAGGTATAATTGTTTGTCTGCCTTTGGAGTGTGCCGCAAAGGGGGGCTTGATAGGTATCGATTTAGTTCTTCCAAAGCTTTCTAGCATTCCGGAGTCCAAGAAAATTTGTTCTTCTTTTTCAATAGTGAGAAGAATGGATGGCTCTTGTCCGACGACCTCGAGATGAATCGGCCCAGTGCGACTATACGCCTGGTCAGTCTTTGAATCGCCTTGATGTTGTCAACTACGGGTGTTGTATTCTATGGCCTTTATTTTGTCGGGGTTGATCTCTATCCCCCAATTAGATACCATGAACCCGAGGAATTTACACAAACCGACCCCAAATGCATACTTCTCTGGGTTTAGCTTCATGTTGTACATCCTAAGTATGTCGAAGGTTTCCTGTAAATGTTTCAAATGGTCCTCTGCTCGCAGGGACTTGACCAACATATCGCCAATATAAACTTCCATTGATTTTCCTATTTGTTCTTCGAACATCCGGTTTACTAGGCGTTGGTAGGTGGCACCGGCGTTCTTTAATTCGAACGGCATTACGTTATGTCAGTAGATGTCGAATTTTGTGATGAAAGAAGTTTTTTCTTGATCGTCCGATCCATTCGAATTTGGTTATACCCGGAGTAGGCGTCGAGAAAGCTGCATATCTCATGCCCGGCCATCACGTCGATCATTCGATCGATGTTAGGCAAAGGGAAAGAATCCTTGGGCATGCTTTGTTTAGATCTTTATAATCCACACACATCCTTAGTTTATTTCCTTTTTTAGGTACTACCACTATATTGGCTAAGCAATATGGGTATTTAACTTCCCGGATGGATCCTATTTATAGGAGTTTGGATACCTCATCCTTGATGAACACGTGTTTGACCTTGGACTGTGGCCTTCTCTTCTGCTTAACTATATAGAACTTCGGGTCCAAACTCAGCTTGTGAATGGTTACCTCCGGTGGGATCCTTGTCATGTCAAGATGGGACCAAGCAAAACACTCAGCATTAGCTTTAAGGAAATTAATAATTTTTTTCCTGAGCTCGGGGGTTAACCTCGTGCCCACCACCTTCGATCCGGTAGATGCTCGATTAATATGACTTTCTCCAACTCTTCAACCGTTGATTTGGTGGCGTTGGTGTCATCGGGAGCTATGAATGATCTCGGGACACTGTAATCATCCTCATCGTCTGCTCCTTGTTCTTCTTGTTTCTTCGATTCGGCTGAGGTCAGTATCATTGATTGCTATTTAATCTCTTCTTTTTTGGCAAGTTCTGTGCACCTCGATGTCGAAACCACGGGCACCGAGATAACTTCATCGACAGCAAATATTTCCCTTGCGGCCGTCTGTTCTCCGAAGACTGTTTTGACCCCCCCCCCCCCCCCCCCCCCGGTGTGGGAAATTTTAGCACCTGGTGTAAGGTCGAAGGTACCGCCCTCATGTTATGGAACCATGGCCTTACGAAACAAACGTTGTAACTCATATCCCCTTCGATCACGTAGAACTTTATTTCTTGGATTATCCCAGCCGCGTTTACCGGTAAAGTTATCTCTCTTTTCGTGGTCTCACACGCCATGTTGAATCCATTCAATACCCGAACTGCCGATATGATTTGATCTTGTAACCCCAATTGCTCTACGACCCTTGATCTGATGATGTTGGCCGAGCTACCTAGATCAATAAACACATATTTAACCTGAGATTTATTAATAAGTACAGATATTACCAGTGCATCGTTGTGAGGTTGTATGATGCCCTCGGCGTCTTTGTTGTTGAACAAAATATCTCCCTCCGGAATGTAATCTCGGGTGCATTTTCCCTTGTAATAGATACTTTAGTGCGTCTTATCATTGGCCCTTGGGGGACTTCGACTCCCCCAATGATCATGTTGATCACGTGCTGAGGCTCCTCTTGCTCGACTTGTTTGTTGGCATCCTTATTTCTGAAGTAGTTTTTGGCTCGGTCACTTAGGAATTCTCGGAAGTGCCCATTGTTGAATAGTCGAGCAACTTCTTCCCTTAGCTGTCGGCAATCTTCGGTCCTATGACCGTGAGTGTTGTGATACTTACATATCAAGTTAGGATCTCTCTGTGTTGGGTTGGACTGCAATGGTCGGGACCACTTGGTCTCTTTGATGTGCCATATGGCTGATACGATGCTTGCAGCATCTACGTTGAAGTTATACTCCGATAATCTTGGTGCCTCCCAACTCCCGAGCGACATGTCGAACACGTTCTTGCTCATCAAGCCCTGGCCACTATGCCCTCGATTGCTTCTCTTCTCATTCCTTACTAGGTGATGCCCGAATCCGTTTCCCCTTCGATCCGTGTTGTATGGCTGATATCAATCTCGGATTGGTCTCGGCTCCTGATCAATGGCTCTCTTAGATCTATCATCGGTTCTGATGGGGTAATTAGATCCAGAAGGGGCCCGAGTTTGTCATCTTCGACCCTGATCTTCGACTGGTACCTGTTGTCAACGTCGGCCCAGGTTAACGCTGGATACTCCACCAAATTTTGTTTTATCTATTGAGAGGCCATAGAACTTCGGGGGTTTGAGCCCCTGAGTGAATGCATGAACGGCCCAAACATCTGCATTTGGTGGCAGGTCCATCCGCTCTATTTGGAATCTTGACACGAATTCCCTGAGCATCTCGTTATCCCTTTGTTTGACCTTGAAAAGATCTAACTTTCTGGTCTCGACCTTGATGGCTCTGGCATAGGCTTTTACGAAAGCATTTGCAAGCATATAAAATGAGTCAATAGAATTTGGAGGCAAGTTGTGATACCATATATTGCTCAATTGGACAAAGTTTCCCCAAACATTTTCAGCAACACCGATTCGATTTCGTAATTTTCCAAATCGTTCCCTTTGATCGCGCATGTATAAGAGGTTACATGCTCATTTGGATCAGTGGTCCCATTATATTTGGGTATGTCGGGCATACAAAACCTCTTTGGGATTGGCTTTGGTGCCGTGCTTAGAGGAAAGGGCTTTGGATAAATATTTTGGAGTCTGGTCCCTTCAATATCAGGGGCTCTCCCGGATTTGATCAACCCTAGAGTTGTATGTTTCCACCTTATTGTCATTGGCCTCAATCTTTTTCTTTCCTAACTCCACCTATTTTGTCAACATATTGAGAATCTTCATTATCTCTGAAGTTTCTCTGGGCTCGGCTTCACCCGGTCTTACGATAATTTGTTCATCTCTCCGAGTACTTTCCCGGGGTTGTTCTGGCTCGACCCTGTTAGGGGTGTGTCTTTGATTCTGCAGCTGTGCTATTGCCGCTTCTTGAGCTTACAACAGTTCGAAAATCAAGCGTAGGCTCACCCCATCACCTTCACCCTCGGACGCTTTTCGAACCGTTGATCGGGATCCCCCGCGAATACTTTTTTCAAGATCAGTTGTCAAATTGATGTTGATGGCCACTTGTGAGTTGGCATCAATCGGGTCGGCGATTGGGACACCATTGGGATCAGCAGGAAGCGCATCATTACTAGGCACCTCATTATTATTTTCGTCGTGATGGCCTGACTCAACGTAATTGTTCAAGTGAGCAGACTGAGAGTTTGACATTTTTAGGCTGACCTAGAATTAAGATTTCAAAGAACAAGCGTAAAATAGGGTGTGTTATGGAGATTCGTATCAAATCACCACTATTATCCTTGGCCCCATGGTGGGAGCCAAACTGTTTACCCCAAAAATGAGTAACAATTAAATTTTTATGCGGTTTAAAGGATATGCGGTATAATTCAATACGAATAATTAAGAATAACAGATAGATGAATTAAAAACAAAATAAACGATCAAACCAATTGCAATTCGGTGATCAAGCCTGATTTTAGATTGAATAGTGAAATTCGTTCTTAATCGGACTCACGGTGCAAGGTCGGTCGTAAGTAAAGAAAAGAACAAACAAGAAATGCCTTGAACAGTAGCTAGAAGACAAAAAGTAAATTTTCTTATTGCTTTGAAGTTCGTGTTATCATGTGTCAGACTAAAGAAAAACTTCCCTTTTATATAGTAGGAGAATTTTAGCCCTAGTATAAGTCTAAAAAGGGTTAAATCTTCTTTTTCTGGTGATTATTGATCCATAAGTGATACTGAACGGGGTTCGCGCCGTAATATCCGGTTCAGGGCGAATATTAAGGCCCCCTATCCGTCATGCGTAACCGTTCACCGCTTCTCCGAGATCCAGAAGTTGTATTAGGTCCGGGGTGCCACTTTATCGTGTCCGGTCTTAGATTCATCATTAACTTCTCGGGTTTTGATACGAGAGGTTTCTGGCCTCAATTATAATCACGTTGATCCGTGCTTCCCCTTCGTTCTCTCATCGGGGAACCGGGAAAAACTTTGCCCCCGGTTTTGCCTGTACACATTCCTGTTAAAGACGTATGGGTAATAGATAAATTTGCAATACACATGCTTAGTATTTTTATCGGATTATACACAAATTTGCAGTCCACTATGTTTTGTATTTATATATTTCTTTTCATTTGTGATGCTCATTACTAAGTTGATATTACATGTGTTTTTACGAGTTTGAGTAGATACTTAAAGAGAGATATATGGTAGCGGATGAAGGCATAAAATTAACTTGAGGAAGAAGAGAACGTGAGAGAGGTATTCCCACGAGTGGTTTTGCCTAGAAAGTGCATCTTTGGTCTTTCTTTTGGCATTCTATCATTCAAAATGGGTATATCTTCGGAAAAAGAATGTTTAAATTTCATTGCCTATATTCCAACTATCTTAATTTTATTAACTTAATAATTTAGTTTACAGAATTGAAGAAAAACTATTATTTTTTGTTTTGAATTCCAAGGGAAAAACAAAAGTCAAATGTTTTCTTAAAGTATTTTGAGTTTGATATCTGAAACTAACAACGTGTATTACGATTCAAAAGAATTTTAAAACCTAATCCAACACTACATATGATATTTTATTTCAAATCCAATGTAACTTGAGATACTTGACGCATGACTACAAAGACTAGTATTAATAATAACTATTACTCCTATACTATAGATAACCTATGCCAAAGTCACCAATTTATGACCAACTTATATGAAAAAAGCTGTAGAGAATAAGAAAATTTTTTATTCTTAAGTTCTATTATAGACGCACGTATACTTCTCAATTAAATAACATGTCTTCTGTCGTTTGGTGCTAGAAATACCGCGCTGTAGGTACTTAATCACGAATTTTTTTTTCATAGTAATTAATAGCAAAGATTAAGAGGAGAAGACAAGAAAAGGAGAAGAGAAGAGATGAGTACAACAAGACAAAGGATTTGAAAAAGAGAGAGACAAGTAAGGAAGTATGTGCGCGAACCGGACATATACGGTGGCTTCCTCAGTCTTAGGCTCTTAGCCTCCACTACACACACTTTACCTCTTTTGCCTCCAAAATTGAAAACGAGAGGAGGAGGCTAGAGAAGGGAAAATGGGCTGGAAAGTTGGCATAGAGGCGTCTCGCCCTTCCCTTTTCCTTTTTAGTTTTTCTTTTTAAATTTTCTTTGTTTTCTTTATGGATATTATACGATCTTTGAGTTTTAAGATTTTACCATAAAAAGTTTAGTCGAAATCTTTTGAGGTCTAATATAAAGTTTCAAAGCTATACTAAAGAAAAATAGGTAAGTGCAGCGACTTTTGCTCTGCATTTACAATTTGTTATATCCGTTTATCTATATCTATATCTATATTTATATCTATATCTATACTATATTAAAAACATGAAGGGGTAGGAGTTGGGGTAAAGTTTGCGTACACATTACCCTCCCCAAACCCCACTAGTGAGATTTTACTGAGTCGTCGTTGTTGTTGTTGTTGTAAAAGCAGGAATGACCTTAGCGAAATGTCGCTCGTCTTTTTTATCCTTTAAAAATAAACTTTACATTAGACAAAGTCGTAATTTAGTTATTTTTCTAATATTTTGTACTTTAAAATCAACTAAAATTTTTGTTATTAAATTTTTCCTTATTTGGGTTACCTAGGAAGTCTTAATATTTAGGGCTTTAACATAAATATTGTTTGGGAGAAATAAGAATATTACATTTTCTTTTGCTTATATTTGCTTGTGCCAATTTCTATATGAAATATGTTTGAACTTATACTTCTAAGAGGAGGATTCTATATATTCTTACAACTAAAAGAGAAACGTATGTACTTAATTAACTAATTTTTAATTACTAAATGTAATTTTAAATATTATGTGAAATATCGACGAAGAGAAAAAATTGTTGCTCAAGTAAGAAAGGAGTTCAAAAATATCTATATTTTCTATAACACTATAAAAGCACAAATCCTGAATGCAAAAAATTATATATCCATTGATATAGGGTACACCCACAAAGTGTGTACCCTAAGACTAGCACTATATCGAATGCACAAAGGCCCCTTACTGAAATATCGTTTGTCTTTTTTACCCTCAACAAGTGTTATTTATGTTAGATAAAATTGTAATTGTGACTAAATTTAAATATTTTTATTTTCTTTATTTTATTTAAAATTTGGAGACTTGAATAAATCTGTGTATATATATTTTTGTTAAGTCCAAGTTAGAATTAAACATTAAATTGTCAATACAATTAATGACAATTAATAAGCAGTGTAACAGTTCTATTTTACTTCATCTAGAACAAACATTAAATTATGATCACAATTAATAAAAATTAATACTTTCTCGGGAAATTAGCAATTACACAAGTATGTAACCAATTCTACTCGATCTCGAATTTCATTACCAGTGGAGTCGTCCATCTATATTTGTTTTTCATATCTAGTCATTATGGAGTCCAAGTCAAACTTTAACTTATCATCACAATAAATAATTCAATATATTTTTCATTTTTAATTTTTTAAAATTAAATCCAACTAAGTTACAGTAATTAAATTTCAAAATAACGAAATATAGAGAAAAGAAACGAAATTCCTATAAATTTACATATGTATAATTCAGTATTTTGGTTGTTCTGTTTTTAAACAAAAAATTAAAACCAAGTAAATAACAATATATTTCAACATAATAAAATCGAACAGAAGAAACTGATTTTTCTTAGAGTAAAATATGCACATAACTTTTTAGGAAATATTCCTAGGATAGAGGTTTCTCCTTTGAAGACTATGTCAGGGTTAGATCTGGTGTTTGCGCTCCTTTGGGCATGTAATTTGCTGTAAACTTATGATAGGATCTATTGGTAGCAATATGCTTAGATTTGTTTGGCTTCTTTGAGAGGAATAGTTGATTGATGATTTTTAAATATATTGGTGGATGATCGAGGACTTTTAAAATTTATATTCCGTTTAAAAACTTATTAATTAATTAGATAAGGTACACGCAAATATCATTAGGCTAGTTATAAAAGAAAAGTATAAAGGTTCTTGTAATGATGGCAAACTAACCGGGAAATAGTGAATAATTTCAGACAAACAATCGTGGGCACACATTTGCAAGCTTTTCCTAAAGAAAGACTACACTAGGCTGAACATCTGGATAACATTATATTAAAGGAATATATGTACAAGCCAACAAGGTACGAAACCAAAAAGTGAGAATCACTTGCATATATATATTCGTGTAGGTTTTAGCCATAGTATTGCCACTTATGAAGCGTGAATTGTAGCCAGCGGAGGAGCTACGTTGAAGCAAGGGCCGGGTGAACTGACTTTGTCGGACAATTATATTATTTTGTTAGATAATTTTTTTTATTTTATGTATATTTACTATACGTTGATTTCTTTTGATTTTTTGATGTATCTAATTATTTATATTTTGGTACCCCTTGATGAAAAATTCTAGATCCGTCACTAATTTTAGCCACAAACTTGATCTTCCTCCGCAATGTTCTGTTGCGTGAACCAAATGGCTGGACTTTGATACTTGTGTGGGCAAGTATTTTTCTAGAAAAATAGAGTCTTTTTCTCCACACACACAAAAAAAACACATTCTCTCCAAAAGAAAAAAAAAATGCATTCATTTTTCCGTAGGAAATAATCCCCTTTCTATATCATATATGTTTCTTAGGTAAATCCTCTACCAAAATATGTATGGTTTTCTTCCACTAAAAAAAGATTTTTCAAAGTCCTAACTTGACTTAGGCAAAACAGAGACCCCATAATTAATTAGTGAGGATTTCTTTCATGAAAATTATTTCCTTTGTCCGAATTGTTCATACCATGATAAATTTTAAATTATTTTACTAAAAATTCATAATTTCACTCCTCAATAGAATTTCGAGTTATTTCATTAAAATCTTGTTTAACTCCCCTTATTAAGAGTATAGATACCAATCATTTTAATTAACTTACTGAAAATTTAATTTCTTAATTATAAATTCCTTTAGACTTAAGCTTGACTTACTTCATGTGTCATAAATGAAATTTACCGACCTGGTTTACACGTGAAAAATTATAAGTTTTCTAAATGTAAGCTAAAACATGAATTATATCAACTAATTATTACTTCACAATTATATATTGCCATCATCCAATCTATAATCTATTAGGCATATTGATCCAAAAACTATTAATACATTACATGAACTAGATAATTTGTTTAAGATAGTTAGTATTAAATACTTATTTCTATTTAGTCATTTTAATGCAGTAATAATATATCATCGCGAGAAGTTGAAATTACACCATTGTCATAATTAAAATAAGTTATATTTAATCATGTACTACATGGCATATCCAAGCTCCATCTTAAATTGTGAACTTAAACTTCATAACTTATAAGAACTGATAATTTATTTTTGTGTGTATAAACTTTACTCCATACACCAAATTATTTACCCCATTATATAAGAAAATTAACACACAGACGAATCACTGATCTATTTAATGCAACAATTTATTAAATTTTACTCCCTCCAGTCCACAATAATTAATTTTTTAGCATTTTCTTTATAGTCCAAAATAAGTAATTTTTCCAGATTTCAAGAATGAATTAATTATTTTTTTCCTACACTCCCCTTGGAGTAAATAGTATTGGAGTATGTGTCAGGAGTGTTTATGTGAAGAGATAGTAAAGGTTAATATGATCAATGTTATTGCTAATTAATGTTAAAAGGTAAATTTCTAAATCTGTGTGAAAACAACCAAAACAATCACTTATTGTGGAACGGAGGGAGTAATAATTAAATATTATTTTATAATAAATACTATATCTAAATACATGGTTAATAACATATATCCCAACAATATCCCCTCAAACTTTTAATCATGACAAGAGATAGAATATATATACTATGTTTAAATGCACGATAAATAGTAATATCATCATATACAACAATGAAAATCACGATCCGTGGGTATATATGTATACACAAACGGAAGACGTTTGAGAATAGGACAATATATTGAAATCTCACATTTGTACTTTTGGAACGACAATTATATTTATTCCAGAAAAATATATAGATCACAATTTCATTCATAGTCGAAACAGTAAATTGATTAAGTTCAAAGTCTGTCAAATTACTACAACAACAAAAAAGCAAAAGAAAAGGTGATTGTAACATGAGACTAGGATCAAAGATGTTATATAAAAATAGGAAGACGTTGATACAAGTGTGCAGACAATCTAGGAGTAGGCACAGCTTGTAGAGGCGTTAGCATGTAAGTGACAGTTCCAGGGCTTTCCAACATGTCAATGTCCTCAAGCTTGACTCCAGCAGGTGGAGACCATTTAAAATGGTGCAATAAGTGAGCTAACATAGAGGTGACCAAATTGATGGCAAGATTTGTACCAGGACAAATACGCCTACCAGCACCAAAAGGTAACAGTCGAAAATCATGACCCTTCATGTCAACATCCTCCTCTATGAACCTTTCGGGTCTGAATTGCAAAGGATCCTTCCACACCTTTGGATCACGTCCAAGTGCCCAAACATTTACGTGTACAATTGAACCTTTAGGAATGTTGTAACCACCAACTTTGACACTGGCACCAGCCATGTGTGGAAGCATTAGTGGAGTTGGAGGGTGCAACCTTAGTGATTCCTTGGCTACACTTTGTAGGTAAGACAGTTTGGATATATCCGGTTCGGTTAAGATACGGTTCGATCCAATAACCCGGTCTAGCTCTTCTTGGACCTTTTGTTGAACCCTTGGGTTCTTCACTACTTCTGCCATAGCCCATTCAACTGTTATAGCCACTGTATCCATCCCTGCTGTTACCATATCCTACAATAATTGATTCATTACATATTAATTTTAGTCAAAACTTTTCTTCTGATCATGAAGACATGTTACTGACCAAAAGCGAAAAAGATTGTGCTGTTTTCCACTTCTAACACCTAACGCATCCAATTATTTCACTTTCATTAATTTATTATACGCTTATATTCTTTCTTCTTTACTTTATTGGTTCTTCATTTAAAAACCTACTCATGCATTAAGTATATATATATATATTATTTCTATTATTATAAACATTCAATGATAATACCAAATTACCATTAACTCCTGTAGGAGGAGTCAATTTTCAATTTTAAAATTTGTTAGGCGTAACCCGAGTATCTAACAGCAGTAATAAACAAAACATTGTGCCTGCCAAGAAAATTAACGAACTCAACCAAATACTGAAACCTTGAAATGGGAGGGAAAGAATGTTAATCATGACTTACCCAAAGGAGGCCAATAACGGTGTCATCGCTAAGATCATATTCTTTCTGAAGAGTGAGCAAAGCATCGACGAAGTGTTGTTTGGTTTCACCAGTTTGTTTCCTTGCAATAGTGTGTTCTTCCATAATAACCCTAGTAAACCTATCCAAACGGCTATCTTGAGCCTTGAGAGATTCGTTGTCATCCTTGAAAGCCCAACGTAGCCATGGAACAAACTCCCCTAGGTTGAGTTTTCCTCCAATCTTCATCCCATTGGAAACTATGTCTTTCAGTTCTTGGCCTTGCGCATCAACCTTACCTTGTGAGTTCATAAACCTCTTCCCAAATGTTAGCCTTGTTATGTTGTTGAATGTTACTGATCCCAAGTAGCTCCTCATTATCAAGCTTTTACCTGTTGAGGTTTTAATGTTTTAAGATGTAATATTCTTAAAATGAGGGTGAATGGGAAAT
>AWOL01S0037492.1:0-10399 GCA_000715115.1 Nicotiana otophora | reverse complement strand
TAATTTTAATAATTAATAAAAAAATATAATTTAGTTAAACCGACCAACTTTGGTCGGTAAAATTAAATTAATAAAATATGTTTCCGACCAAAGTTGGTCGGTAAGTAATTAAACTTGTCGGGTGGTCGTTTTAAGCTATCGACCATCAAAACATTGTCCACACCGTAATGGTCGCGTTTTGGTCGGTAATTGGCCATAACCGACCAACTTTGATCGGTCTTTAGCGAATTTCTAGTTGTGAAAATTTTAATAATAATATCAAATACGGATATGAATAAAAAAAAGTGCGTATATATTTTAATTGTCTATTAAAAAGTTTTGCACAATTGGCACAACATAAATCTTGACAATTTCAAAGTTAAATACGAATTTGGATCTATTTTCTTGCTGGCTAAGAAAGTAATATTGCAACTCCGGTTCTTGTAGCCACCTCGGATACACGAGGTAAAACGCTGTCATCTCTATAGAGGACAAAAGAAAAAAGAGAGAATCATTGATTATTTGATTTAAATTATTTAAAACGACGACGTTGACATAGTTGATGTGTCCACACTTCAGATGTGGACTAACCGCACTTGATGGACCCCGCGCAAAAGTTTTGGACTAACTGACAAGTAAGCGACGTGGCAGTGGCACCTCCCTCCTAATGCTGACTCAGTGCTGATGCGGTGGTTGCCGGCGCGCGTGGAAGCCGTTTGAACGGCGCGTGTGGTCTTACTTCCAGCTTCCTCAGACTGATCCGAGTTTGCAAAATATGCCGGGGTATAAGTTACACGCATAAATAGTGCAAATTTTTTGTAATTACTTTAATTTAATTAGGCGTGATATTATTAATTAATTATTCAAATTATCATATCAATGTGCACTGTCATTTTATCTTCAGATTGCTCTTGGTTACTCTGATAGTAAGCAGAGGCGGATGTAGTATACTATATACGGGTTCAACTGAACCCATAACTTTCGATGCGGAGTAAAAATTTGTATGTAAAAGTTCNTGACCAAAGTTGGTCGGTTTTTTTTAATTTTAATAATTAATAAAAAAATATAATTTAGTTAAACCGACCAACTTTGGTCGGTAAAATTAAATTAATAAAATATGTTTCCGACCAAAGTTGGTCGGTAAGTAATTAAACTTGTCGGGTGGTCGTTTTAAGCTATCGACCATCAAAACATTGTCCACACCGTAATGGTCGCGTTTTGGTCGGTAATTGGCCATAACCGACCAACTTTGATCGGTCTTTAGCGAATTTCTAGTTGTGAAAATTTTAATAATAATATCAAATACGGATATGAATAAAAAAAAGTGCGTATATATTTTAATTGTCTATTAAAAAGTTTTGCACAATTGGCACAACATAAATCTTGACAATTTCAAAGTTAAATACGAATTTGGATCTATTTTCTTGCTGGCTAAGAAAGTAATATTGCAACTCCGGTTCTTGTAGCCACCTCGGATACACGAGGTAAAACGCTGTCATCTCTATAGAGGACAAAAGAAAAAAGAGAGAATCATTGATTATTTGATTTAAATTATTTAAAACGACGACGTTGACATAGTTGATGTGTCCACACTTCAGATGTGGACTAACCGCACTTGATGGACCCCGCGCAAAAGTTTTGGACTAACTGACAAGTAAGCGACGTGGCAGTGGCACCTCCCTCCTAATGCTGACTCAGTGCTGATGCGGTGGTTGCCGGCGCGCGTGGAAGCCGTTTGAACGGCGCGTGTGGTCTTACTTCCAGCTTCCTCAGACTGATCCGAGTTTGCAAAATATGCCGGGGTATAAGTTACACGCATAAATAGTGCAAATTTTTTGTAATTACTTTAATTTAATTAGGCGTGATATTATTAATTAATTATTCAAATTATCATATCAATGTGCACTGTCATTTTATCTTCAGATTGCTCTTGGTTACTCTGATAGTAAGCAGAGGCGGATGTAGTATACTATATACGGGTTCAACTGAACCCATAACTTTCGATGCGGAGTAAAAATTTATATGTAAAAGTTCATAAAAATTACAAAAATAGTAGATATGAACCCATAACTTTAAAAATATAATGGGTTCAATGTTAAAAATCTTAAAATTGAACCCATAGGATTTAAATCCTGTATCCGCCTCTGATAGTAAGCACCCTCCACTTCCAACCAAGAGGTTGTGAGTTCGAGTCACCCCAAGAGCAAATTGGGGAATTCTTGGAGGGAAGGATGCCGAGAGTCATTTGGAAACAGCCTCTCTACCCTAAGGTAGGGGCAAGGTCTGCGTACACACTACCCTCCCAGACCCCACTAATAAGATTATACTGGGTTGTTGTTGTTGTTAATGTGCACTATCATTTTATCATCAGATTAAGTTATTTGCAATAACATAATAACATGATATGATACCCTAAATTGCAGCAATAGTGTTAAAATTCATTATATTGTTAATGCATATATAACTAAAACCCTTATTGAGTTTTATGGAGACATTCAAATTATTTATCAGATAATTATTATATAAAAATCTTCCCTTTTGTTACATCTCCTTGTGATTTACTTGATCGTCAAGAAAAGTTAGTAGCGCTTCGGATTGATCACGACGGACAACTTCTGTTGATCACTCCTTCTTGTTTTCTTCAATTCGAGGGACAGTTATTATATAAAACTTTTACTGTGCTTATAACTTAATTCTAACTATAAAGCTGCCTAGATTGGCGGGTGTTTGTAGAGCTACTCGTATATTAGCTTAGTTTCTAGAATAATAACAAAAATCGAAGATTGATTGTGACAAAAAAAAAAAGGAAAAAAAAAAAAGATTAATTGTGACAACGAAGAAATTATTACACGGTGAAAAATAATACAAGCGTCGTCATCAATATTTCTTGTTGATGTGAAAATGCATACTTTTCTGGCCTGCTTAGAACATGTTGCCTTTGATAAAATTTTTACTTAATCGTTACACGCAACCTACTCTTCGTACATATCCGTCTCAAACTGTAGTCGACATCATGCAAGAACTCTTTAAAACTCTTCGTATCTTTAGAAGATATCCGTCTCAAACCGTAGTCGACACCATGCAAGAACTTTTTAAAATCCATTTGCATATAACCAAGTCATCAGAATTGAATCCCTCTAACCGGACCAAGTCACACAAATCTTCCAACCAAAGAGTGTTGCCACATAACACCTGTAAAACCTCGCTACATAGAAAAAACCGATCACTTCTATTAATATGTTGATCCAAACCACCACCAAGCTGACCATTTCCTCGGGTTCCACTCGAATTGTCTTCAAGTTAAAACTCCTCTATTAATCCTGCCAACTAGATAAAGGAATTGGTCAATTCGTCGGTGCGTAGTATTTTGGTCACTTGGACTTGTTGAGTTGGTTAAGTTGGTTTGATATTCAACATTTCAAGGTGAATATTGTTTACTTCTTTTCAAGTACATTAATCATGAAGTAGAGTTAATTACGTACATAAGAAGAAAAAAATAGTTTAACGATATTGAAAAGAACTAGAATCTTTCTTTTAATAATTAGTTGGTCTTTGGGTCTTGCTTTCCTTGCTTGACTCTCCATTGTTCCATTGAATCAGGTAAATGTCTTGCTCGCCACCAAAGTTTTGAGGTACACTTCATCGAGTATTTTATATTTTCAAAAATGTATTTAAGAAAATAAGTCATTTCCTATGTTTGGTTGCTATTAAATATTTTTTAGAAAAATATTTTTTCCAACCAATAGGAGAAAAATGACTTTTATTACTTTTGGTGGAAGTTATTTTCCTTCACAATAGTGAATAATTTTTAACTCTCAACTTCATATCATATTTGTAACCCACAATTAGATATTATTATCAATCTTTAGTATACAATAATTTCATCAAAATGCTATCTGGTTTGCTAATATTATTATCAATCATTAAATACATTTTTCACTTTTCCACCAAACATTTTTCAGGAAAATACATTTTAAAAAGTAAGTTCTAGAATTTTCCAAAAAATGAATTCTATGATATAAACGCCTCACTAGTTTTGTGTAACTTCTGTCTATTAAATACACACACATATATATAGTAAAAAGGAAGTGGTCTAAGAAGCTTTCTTTGACATGCAATTTTCGTTACAACTTCTTTAGACATTTCCTCATTTGCATAGTGTTGGCCTAAGTGAAAGTTGTTTTGATAATTGATAAAGGAACTCAAGCATGAACCAGGTTCATACACAATGTGCACAAATACAGGCAGATTCAAGTACAAGGCATGCACGTGAATGAGATAAGCTAATTGGTTATATCTGATATCTCCTGAACGAAAAGGTTGCATAAGTGATAAGGAGAAAGACTCCTTACTCGAAGAGAACTCTATTCTAGATAAGGGAGTAGTTAGAAGTTGAGGATAACTAGTACTCTTCCACCAAGGAAGAGTAAAACATTATACTTTTAGTTATTTCCTATTCGACTAAATCTATATATTGCAGGATGTTCTCATTTTACAGGTATGCACAAACGCTGAAGTTAAACGTGAGTTGAGAACAAAATAGCAAGGCATTTTGCAAGCAATTCATGTATGATTCATGTGTACGAACCTGAAGCTACATGAACCAGATAGAAGAACCAGTTCCAAGTGTCTGTCTTTTATTCTAGTTTCATTGTAGTAGGGCTTTTGAGTTGTATCTTTCAGCTCTATCTAGAAGCAATTGTACTAGGTACTCTGAGTGTTGTATTCAAGTTAGAGTTAACTTGAAGTTGTCTCAACATCTAGAGGCCGGTTGCCACAAAAGGTTAGAGGTAATCCTTAGGTTTATAAAGAATTTTGTAAATGCTGTTTTTAGCTCGGTGATTTAGTGAAGTATTGAAAAAAATCCTACTGGGTAGTAGGTCGTGGTTTTTTCACCTTTTGAGCTAGGTAGTTTCCTCGTAAAAATACTTATGTTCTTTACTTTTCGCATTTATTATTCCGCTACAGTTGTATAATGAAAACATAGAAGAACCAGGTCCTTCTATAATTCGTGCATGCGAAAAATTAGATACCACACAAATCACCCCCCCTATTGTGTGGTATTGAAGTACAAAATATCAATTGGTATCAGAGCGGGTTATCCTTAAAGAGGCTAACAAGTTTGGAGAAGATCAAGATGAATGCACCACCTGGAAACTGGAAAGGACAATCTACTGCTAGGCCACCACTCTTTACTGGCCTGTACTACTCTTGGTGGAAGAACAAAATGCGAGATCAAATTCAAGGAGAGGACTATTAGCTATGGGGCATTATCACTGATGGTCCACTGACTACGCTGAAGAAAAATGCTGAAGGAGTAGATGTGCCAATGACAAGAGTGAATTGCACAGCTGAGGATTTGAAGAAATGAGAGAAGAATGCTAAAGCCAAGAAATGGCTTGTTTGTGGGCTTGGTCTAGATGAGTATAGCAGAATCGAAGGCAGTGTAACTGCTAAGAAAATTTGGGACACACTATAGGTGGATCATGAAGGAACCACTCAAGTGAAAAGATCTAGAGGAACTCTATTATACTCTCAGTATGAGAACTTTGCTATGAAGGATGGAGAGACCATTCAAAAGATGTACACAAGGTTCACTATACTGACAAATGAACTACAATCTCTTGGAAGGATTGGGTATTACCAATCATTTGGGAAAGCAAGATTACTGCCAACCAAGAATCAAAGAACATTGCTACTCTCCCACTAGATGAATTGATTGGAAATCTCACGGCCTATGAACTTAGGAGACAAACCTTGATTATGGATGTACCTAAGAAGGTTCTGATCTGGAAGATGATGAAATGAATATGATCACCAAAGATTTCAAGAAGTACCTAAGGAGAGGAAAGGGTTCTTCAAGAAGTGGAAGCTATAACAAGGCAAAAGTTCCGGAGAAGCAAACTAATGATCGCTGCTACAAGTGTGAAAAGACGGATCATCACATCAAAAACTATCCTTTGTGGGAGATTGAATGGAAGAAAGAAAGAGCTGAACGAAGGAACAAGTTCAACCCAAGAAAAGCAATAACACAGGATCAACCAAGGCTATGGTCGCTACTTGGGGAGAAAGCTTAGATGAAAGCTCAGATAATGATGATGATGATGAACGAGCACTTATGGCCATTGGAGAATTTGATGAAGAAACTGAGGTAAGTGTCTTTCATCTCAAAGACAATATTAATTTTTTGTCTAAAGAAAGATTATCTGAGTTACTACTAGAGCTAATTGATGAGTCTAAGGATGTAAATAACGAAAAGAAATAGTTGTCTAAAGAATGTGTGATTTTGAAGGCTAAGTGCAAAAACCTAGAATTTAGGGTTAGTGAAACTGTAAGTGAAAATACTATATTGAAGAATCAGGTTCATGTACTTGACTCAACTGTACTAGAGCTTAGATCTGAGAATCTAAAATTGAAACTAGGAACAGGCAAAAAGACAGCTGATCACACACAACTCACTTTAGAAGAAAATATAGGAAAAATAAAAAATGAGTTGTACAAGAGAGATGAATAAGTAAGAATTCTAAAGGAGGATCTAAGCAAGGTCAAGCATGATATACACAGAAATTGTAAATGGAACAGGTCCTCTGATTCACTTTCATAGCTACAAGAATACCATAGTAGCAACAGAAGAGGACTTGGCTTTGGGAACCCTGCACCTAAGTGGGATCCCAAAAGCAAGTATCTTACACTTCCTAAGAACAATATTTGCACACATTGTGATAACACTGGTCACTATAAAGGTGAATGCACTACAAAAGAAAAGGCAAGTCAAAAGAACAAAGATTTTTGTTCAAGGGAAAAATAGGCTGCCAAGCTGGGCTAAAAAGAATTTGATTCTCCCTTTTGCCTATAGAAAGGGACCCAAACTAGTTTGGGTTCCTAAGTCTAACCCTTGATTTCCTTTTGCACGACAAAGTGAAGGGAAGCAACCAAATATGGTACATGGATAGTGGCTTCTCAAAGCATATGACATGAAGCAAGAACCAATTCCTTTTACTTGAGGACCTTAAAGGAGGTAATGTCTCCTTTGGAAATAGGAAGAAAGGTGAGATCATTGGGGTTGGAAAGGTAGGTAAGACTGATTCTCACTCTATTGAGAATGTCTACCTGATAGATGGACTGAAGTACAGTCTAGTAAGTGTATCACAACTATGTGATAGAAGTAATATGGTAGCATTCACCTCTACAAAATGCTTTGTGATTAATATTACCACTGACAAGATAGCTTTGCAGGGAAAAAGAGTGAATAACATATATGTTGTGGATCTATCTACACTTTCAGAAAATGAACTCACTTGCTTAAGTGTGTTGGATAATGACCCCCTCCTTTGGCACAAGAGACTTGGACATACCAGTCTAAGTCAACTCAACAAACTAGTCTCCAAGAACTTGGTGATAGGGTTGCCTAACATTAAGTTCAAGAAAGATAAAGTTTGTGAGGCTTGTGCAAGAGGGAAGCAGGTAAGATCCTCTTTCAAAAGCAAGAAAATGGTAAGCACCACCAGGACGATGGAACTGGTCCATATGGATCTTTGTGGACTAATGAGAATACTGAGCAGAAGTGGTAAGAAATATGTTATGGTGCTTGTTGATGATTACTCTAGTTTTACTTGGACACTGTTTTTAACATCTAAAGATGAAGCATTTGACATGTTCACTTCTTTTGTTAGAAAAACTCAGAAACAACGAGGTAATCAACTTGCATCAATTAGGTCTGATTATGGTACTGAATTTAAGAATACTAAATTTGTTGACTAGACCTCTTGTTGAGAAGACTCCCTATGAGTTACTTAAAGGGAGAAAGACAAATATATCTTATCTTAAGGCATTTGGATGCAAGTGTTGTGTGCACAATAATGGCAAAGACTCCCTAGGGAAGTTTGATCCCAGAAGTGATGAGGGAGTATTCTTGGGATATTTGTCACATAGTAAAGCTTATAAGATTTATAACAAAAGAACTATGCGTGTAGAAGAAAGTGTACATGTAGTTTTTGACGAAACTAACATTCTTTCTGAGAGGTAGGAACATGATGATGAAGCAATTGGGCTGGTAAGAAACTCAAATAAAACCACAGCCTAGATTGAAGCTGCACCAGAGGAAAGAACAGGTGATGGAATAGGTCCTTCCACCCAGGGCAACTTGATATGGGAAACTGAATAAAGAGGAACTCATCCTCAAACCTCGAGGGAACCTGTCCATGAACCTGTTCCTTAGCAACAAAATATTGAAGGAACATCTCGGAAAAACCATCTGGTTGTGCAACCTTACAAGTATCAAAGTTTTCACCCCATTGAGAACATAATTACTGATCCAACCTCTGGAATCAAAACCAGATCTTCTTTAAAGAATCTTTGTGCTTTTGATGCTTTTTTATCTCTTATTGAACCTAAAAATATTGCTGAGGCTTTGCATGATACAGACTGGGTGAAAGCAATGCAAGATGAACTCAACCAATTTGAAAGAAGTCAAGTTTCGCATCTATTACCAAGACTCAAGCACAGATCACTAATTGGTACAAAATGGGTCTTCAGAAACAAACTTGACAAAGATGGAACAGTTAGAAGGAACAAAGCAAGATTGGTGGTTCAAGGATATAGTCAAGAGGAGGGCATAGACTATGATGAGGCTTTTGCTCCAGTTGCAAGATTGGAAGCAATTAGACTCCTTATAGCCTTTGCTGCTTACATGGAATTCACTTTCTATCAGATGGATGTCAAGAGTTCCTTCCTCAATGGCTATCTAAAGGAGGAAGTGTTTGTCAAGCAACCTCCAGGCTTTGAAAGCAAGGAATGTCCCGATCATGTGTACAAACTTGACAAGGCACTTTATTGGCTCAAGCATGCTCCAAGAGCAGGGTATGAAAGATTATCAAAATTCTTGCTTGAGCATAGCTACAAGAGAGGTAAAATTGACAATACTTTATTCTTGAAAGAAAAAGGTAAAGATCTCTTGGTAGTTCAGATATATGTTGATGATATAATCTTTGGAGCAACAATGGATAAGTTAAGTAAAGAATTTGCTAAACTAATGGGGAGTAAATTTGAAATGAGTATGATGGGTGAGATTAATTTCTTTTTAGGCTTACAAATTAAACAAAATTCAAATGGAACTATGATCCATCATCAGAAGTATGCAAAAGAGTTGCTTAAAAGGTTTAAGATGGAAGATTCCAAAGAAATTGACACTCCTATAGTAACAGCCACAAAATTGGATGTAGATGAACCTGGTTCATTTGTTGATGAGAAGTTGTATAGGGGAATGATTGGCTCTTTGTTATATCTCACTGCTAGTAGACCTGGCATTGTTTTCAGTGTAGACCTTTGTGCTAGATTTCAAGCAAATCCAAAGGAGTCTCACTTGACTGCTGTCAAAAGGATCTTGAGATACCTAAAAGGCACCACTGACCTTTGTCTATGGTATCCAAAAGGTAGTAATTTCAAATTAATGGGATATGCTAATGCTGATTATGTAGGTTTTCTTGTGGATAGAAAAAGTACCTCAGGTATGGCACATTTTTTTGGCTCATGTTTTGTGTCTTAGGCCACCAAAAAACAAAATTATGTGGCCTTATTGTTACGACCCAAAAGCCAACTAGCCGTGATGGCATCTAACCTTACCCGCTAGGTAAGCTAAATAATAACAAATCTGATTTTTACAGATATTTAACTGACTCTAATACACTCCCCAAGGACTGGTAGTACAAATCATGAGCTTCAAAAATAAGAATTTACAAAGCTGATGTGAAATAAAAAAAACATCATCTGTTTGAATATACATGAACAAATTTTTAAATTCTAAAGCTACCAAGGACAAGAGGCAACTGTACTGGATCACAGCTACATCTTCAATGCTAGCTCCCTCCATGTACATCAACATCAGCATCCAAAATCTGCACGCAAGGTGCAGAAGTGTAGTATGAGTACAACCGACCCCATGTACTCAATAAGTAACAAACCTAATCTTAGGTTGAAAGTAGTGACGAGCTGGGACAAGGGTCAGAGTCCAACACCAATAACCAATAACATCTCATAACAATACAATTTAAAGCAGCACAAGTAATAACTCAATAATAAAATGCTCAGCTTGTATACAATTCTGGAAAATAAACATTTTCTTTTCAAGTATAACAGTAAAGCTCAAATCATTTGCCAAAAATCACCAAAAATATGAGTAAGTATGAAATCTATAATTTTTCTCAAAACCTTTAGCGACAGATAAGAAATTTCATTATCAGATAGTATGAGAAAAAATACTTCTCTATGACTACATATCAAGTATGCATATCTAATGCAATGTAACACAGTGATAAACTCATGTACTCACACTCTCAGAGTACTCAATCTTACTATATCACATTTCCACTCCAGTCACTCAGTACTGTATATGGCCAATTCAGCCCAAGGAAGATCCATCCCA
>AWOL01S0037482.1:0-33537 GCA_000715115.1 Nicotiana otophora | reverse complement strand
ATAATAATAAAGTATGTTGCAGGCGGGCAGCCCCGATCCACACTCATCCTCACAATCAGGCCCTCGGCCGATATCAAACATGCTACGGCGTGCAGCCCGATCCCATAAATATGCAACATGCTGCGGCGTGCAGCCCGATCCCATGAATATGAAACATAAACCAGGCCCTCAGCCTCACTCAGTCATAAACCTCTCAAGCCACTCAGGCATCTCAGTAAAACAGGGCATTCGGCGCAAAACATTTATATGCATCAAAATAGAGTCATAAAACTGAGTTATGATATGCAATGAAATGAATATGACTGAGTATGACTTTTCAATTTAACACAATAATTCACAGCAATATGACCTCTATGGGTCCCAATAATACTGGTACATAGCCTCAACATGATTTTTAATATGCTTTTCAGCTTAATTGCTTTAACACATAAAACCGCATAGAAAACCAAGGTTATTTAACTATAAAATTCCACATACACAATTATGTCACAATTACTATAGTGCACGCCCACACGCCCGTCACCTAGCATGTGCGTCACCTCCCAACAATTCACAAAATACATATATTCAGGGTTCATACCCTCAACTCCAAGATTAAAAGAGTTACTTACCTCAATCCAAGAAAATTCTTTATTCCAATAAGCCTTTTCCTCGTTATTCGGCCTCCGAACACCTCGAATCTTAGTCAAAATAATTCCATACAATCAACACGAGGTATAGGAATCAATTCCATATGAAAATGCTAATTTTTCATAAACATCCAAAATTTAGCTCAAACATTGCATGTGGGGCCCACGTATCGGAACCTGACAAAAATTACAAAATCCGAACACCCGTTCTGATACGAGTCTAATCATACAAAAATTATCAAATTCCGATATCGGATTGACCTTCAAATCTTCATTTTACATTTTTGGAAATTTTATAAGAATCTGATGTTTCTTCCATAAATTCACGGATTCATGATGTAAATGAATATGGAATCATAAAATATAATCAATATAGGATAAGGAATACTTACCCCAATGTTTTTCCGTGAAAATTGCCCAAAATTCGCCTAAACCAAGCTCCATAAACTCAAAAATGAGTAAAAATGGCAAGAACCCCGTTTTATAGACCCTCAGTTGTTTCGGGCATCACAGGTAGCGTGGAGCGCTGCCTGTGGCACAGTTTCCAGCATCCCAAAATTCCCAGCGCCAGGGCTAGCGCCCCACGCTATCCTGGGCGCTCGCGGCGACAGAAAAATTGTTCCAGACACGGAAATAGGCATAACTCTCTCATACTATGTCCGAATTCAATGATTCTTTTTACTATGGCTCCGTAATTTCAATACGGATCTAATATTTCAATCAAAACTGAATTTGGAGCTCATTTTCTTAATGTGATACCACATATTCTTGAAGAATCGACATCGAACATTCTAGGTTCAATGCCGAAACATAGCAAATCAATCCGGAATGAACTCAAATGTTGCGTACAAGTCATAAATAGAATAACAAAGCTGTTCCAATTTCAAAAAATATGATTCCAACCTCGATATGAAAAAGTGAAACCCCGGTCAACCTTCCCTAAAATGCAACTTTCGGAATTTCAAGCCTAATTCCACTACGGACCTCCAAATAATTTTTCGGACACGCTCCTAAGTCCAAAATCACCATACAGAGCTGTTGGAATCATCAGAGTTAAATTCCGAGGTCGTTTGCACATAAGTCGACATCCGGTCACTATTTTAACTTAAGCTTTAAACCTTGGAACTAGATGTTCCAATTCATTCCAAAATCTCACTGGATCCGAACCAATTACCCTGACAATTCAAACAACAACTGTAAAGTACAATGTGAGAAGTAAATGGGGAAACGGGGTTGTAATACTTGAAACGACCAGCCGGGTCGTTACAGATAACAACTCCAAATAAAGCATATAAGAGCAAACTCGACAAGTAAAGAATGTGACATGCAACGACAACTGCAAATAAAGCATGTGATAGTAGACATGACGAATAATTCCAAATAAGTACATAAAAGATGCCTAAGAGTCTAGACCGGCCAACTTTCTACATATAAGCCCGAGTACGTACTCGTCACCTCACGTACACGGCTTTCACATGAAACAAATAGCACAAACGCCTCAAATCCTAAGGGGTAGTTCCCCCACACAAAGTTAGGCAAGATACATACCTCAAAGAAGCTAGACCGATACTCTAAAATGACTTTCTCGTGTGAAACAAACCTCCGGACGATTCAAATCTAGCAAAACTAACTTAATATTATAAATAAAAACTATTGGAAACAATTACGGATAATAAAGCTTCAATCTTTAATGAAAACTAAAAAGTTAACCCAAAAACTCAACCCTGGGCCCGTACCTCGGAACCCGATAAAATTCATAAAATCCGAACACTCATTCCGATACGAGTTCAATCATACCAAATGTATCCAATTCCGACATTTATTCGTCCTTCAAATCATCATTTTATATTTTTGAAAGTTTACATAAAATTCTCATTTTCCCCCAAATCAAACCACTAATTTAATGATAAATACAAATATGTAATCATGAAATAAAATCAAATCCTGGTACAGAACACTTACCCCAATCTAACACGTGAATAACCCCTCAAATATCGCTCACATCTGAGGTCTACAACTCAACATATGATAAAAATGGCCAAACTCTCGACTTGGGAATTAATATCTTCTACCCAGGCATTTGCACATCGCGATCGCGAAAATACGCATGCGATCGCGAAGAAGAAACAATAACTGCCCAAATATGCAATACGTGATCGCGAGAAGAACAATGCAATCCCGAAGACCAGCGAACCAAAGAAGCGCGAATGCGCAACACCTTCCGCGAAAGTGTAAGCCAAGAAGCCTGCCTCCTTCCACGGCATTATGCGATCACAATCTCCATGACGCGAACGCGACTTACAAACAACTCAAGCATCGCGAATGCTGGAATAGATATGTAAACGCAAAGAAGAACATGCCCGGCTCCCATAACACATCGCGATTGCGACATCATACACGTGATCGCATAGAGTACCTGAAGCATCAGAAAACCAACAACTCTAAAACGTAACGAAATGGCCCGAAGCACATTCGAAACAGACCCGGGGCCCCGTCTGAACATACCAACAAGTTCCATAACATAACGCGGACCTGCTCGAGGCCTCAAATCATATCAAACAACATCAAAATCACGGATCGCACCACAAATCGAACTTAATGAACTTATGAACTTTCAACTTCTACAACTCGCGCCGAATCATATCAAATCAACCTGGAATGGCGTCAAATTTTGCATGCAAGTTCCAAATGAAACAACAGAGTTATACCAGCTCTTGAAATTAAAATTTGAACCCGATATCAACAAAGTCAACTCCCGGTCAAACCACTCAACCTTCCAATCCTTCAACTTTCCAATTTTTGCGAAAATGCATCAAATTAACCTAAGGACCTCCAAATGCAGACATACGCCTGATTCCAAAACCACCATACGAAGATATTGGAATAATCAAAATACTATTCCGGAGTCGTCTATACAAAAGTCAAATTTCGGACAACTTTTTTCACTTAAGCATCTAAAACAAGAATCAACCGAAATCTGAACTCGACCACACACGCAAGTCACAATAGATAATACGAAGCTGCTCGAGATCTTAAGCCACCGTATGAGATGCTAATTCTCAAAACGATCAGTCGGATCGTTACAAATATTGATTGTATTAAAGAATGCTTAACAATGGAAGCGTTTTCTTCATTCACCAAAAATAAAAATTATGCCATATACAAGACATAAAAAGCTATCATAGCTAGCAGAAATAAATATGTCGATCAACTACAAAAGATATGAATTGTCAAGTTGCCCAATGAAAGCAAAATATTTCTTAATTTTGACTCGGTATAAGATGGTCAATAATTATTATCATAAAGATTACTTAAATACTTTAACACCAAACAACCATATATATATATATATATATGTCAATATTTATGTATACATTTACCAAACAAACAAAATGATCTACCATTATAAAGAACTTTAAAGAAAAATGCACTCATCATGTGTCACGACCCTAATATTTCTTCGTAGGATGTCGTGATGGCACCTAGTCTCTAAGACTAGCTAAGCCTAACAATTTGCGAATAACTGAATATAAAATTGAACTCAAATCTCAACACATGAAATATAAATAGAAACTGCGATTCAAATAATTAGAACTCCCAAAACCCGATAGAAATAAGTCACAAGCTTCTAAGAGAAAATACTAAGTGTCTCTATACATTAGAGTCTAAATAGAATAAGCAAAATAACATAATAAGGATAGAGGGGGACTCTGATGTCTGCGGACGCTAGCAGATATACCTTGAAGTTTCCACGTACAGGCTATCTCACTGGTATCTGGCCTGGTAGGAAGAACCTGGATCTGCACAAAAAGATGTGCGTAAGAGTAGCATGAGTACACCACAACGGTACCCAGTAAGTGCCAAGCCTAACCTCGGTAGAATAGTGACGAGGTCAGGTCAGGGCCTTACTGGAATAAAAGGAAATGAGGCAGAAAATATAATAATACAATGAAATGAGTGAGAAATGAAAAATGAGAAATTACAAAAAGGTAACAGCACAGCAAATAGAGGTAAACAATAGGGGCGCTCCCGAGGTATTACCTCGTAGTCCCAAATGTAAATACACAACAGGGGGATTTCCCGAGGTACTGCCTCATAATCCCAAAAGTAAATATGCAACAAGGGATCTCCCGAGGTACCGCCTCATAGTCCCAAAAGTAAATATGCAACATGGGATCTCCCGAGGTACCACCTCATAGTCCCAAAAGTAAATACATGACAGGGGAAACTCCCGAGGTACCGCCTCGTAGTCCCAAAAGTAAATACATAACTCATAACCTATGGAACAACGAATTTACAACAAGTAATCATACAGCTAAAGACTGAACACAAGATCACGGTGGCAAGTAATTCAACTAAGCATGTTGCACAAATTTCAAGTAAACTTTAAAACACATAGACATGCGATACTAGGCTAAACATGGCAACTACACACACTAAAGCAACTCAGTTAAGGAATTTAAAAGAAGACTACTCAGCAAGAATCGGAATTTCCATATTTAGCCTGTGTACACACTCGTTACCTCGTGTACACGGCGCTCACATATCAAAAATTATTACAACAATACCAAATCCTAAGGAAAGGTTCCCCCACACAAGGTTAGGCAAGTCACTTACCTCAAACCAAGCTCAATCAGTCAATGAGAATGCCTTTCCCTCGATTTTCCCACTCCGAACGGCCCAAATCTAGCCAGATGCAATTACATACTATAAATACAATTACAAGAAATTAATTCAAATAATGAAACTACGACTTTAGCAAGAAATTAGAAAATCGTCCCAAAAAGTCTACCCAGGCCCACGTCTCGGAATAGGGTAAAAGTCACAAAATACAAACACACATTCGACCGTGAGTCCAACCAAACCAAATTTACCAAAATCCGCCGCCAAATCGCCACTCAAATCCCCAAATAAAACTTTCCAAATCCCTAGCCTCAAACTCCCAAATTTCACCTTAAATACACACAAATCAGGTGTGAAATTCAATAGGGAAACACTATTATTGAATAGAAATGATCCCAAGTGACTTACCTCAAGAAAACCCTCGAAACTGCTCTCAAAATCGCCTAAACCCGAACTCAAAATATTTAAAATGAAGCAAAATCGCGAACCCTTGTATTTAAGTGTTCTGCCCAGCACTTCCGCTTATGCAAACACTTAACCGGTTCTACGGCGTCGCAGAAGCGACTAATCGCCTGCATCTACGACTCATTCCGCTCCTACGTCCCCTCACTCTTCTACTGCGGACTCGTTTCTGTGAGCCACCAAGCCACTTCTGCGGTCCCAGCTCCCTTGCCCAATTCCGCTTCTGCAGTGTAAATCCCGCTTCTGTGGATGCGCATCTGCGCAAACACGTCTGCTTTAGTGGACAAGCCTCCCAAGCACTCGTCCGCTTCTGCGATCACTCTTTCGCAGAAGCAACTCTACTTCTGCGGTCTTCACGTTGCACCCTCCAGCCATGCATCTGCGCCCAAATACTCGCTTCTGCGAGCTCGCACCTGCGGTCAATCTTGCGCAGGTGCGATTGCACCAGAACTAGTGCACTTCAGCCATTCTCACAAGTCCAAAATGATCCGTTAACCATTCAGAAACTACCCGAGGCCCCCGGGACCTTGGCCAAATATACCAACCAGTCCTAAAACATCATACAAACTTAGTCGAGCCTTTGTATCACATCAAACAACGTTAAAAACAGGAATTGCGCATCGATTTAAGCCTAATGAACTTTAAAACTTCAAACTTCTACTTCTGATGCCGAAACCTATCAAATCAAGTCTAATTGACCTCAAATTTTACATACAAGTCATAATTGACATTACGGACCTACTCCAACTTCCGAATCGGAATCCGACCCCTATATAAAAAACTCCACTCTCGGTCAAACCTTCCAAAAATTATTTAATTTCCAACTTTCGCCAATGGACGCTAAAATGACCTACGAACCTCCAAATCAACATCCAGACACGCTCCTAAGACCAAAATCACCCTACAAAGTTATTGGAACCGTTGAAACTCCATTCCGGAGTCATTTTTACCCCAATCAACCTACAGTCAATTCCTATGACTTAAACTTCTATTTTAGGGACTATGTGTCCCATTCCACTCTGAAACAAAAACCAAACCTCCCGGCGAGGCACGAAACCCAAAAATGAAATAGAGAAAGCGATAAATAGTGGTTCAGGGCTAATACTCTCAAAACGACCGGCCGGGTCGTTACATCCCCCCCTTTTAAAAAAACATTCATCCTCAAATGAGTATAGAGACATACCTGAAGTGGTGAAAAGATGAGGATAACGGCTGCGCATATCATGCTCGGTCTCCCAAGTTGCCTCCTCGGCCGGATGACCCCTCCACTGAACCTTCACTGAAGCGATGCTCTTTGACCTCAACTTTCGAACCTGCCTGTCCAAAATGGCCACTGGCTCCTCAACATAAGATAGATCCTTGTCCAGTTGGACTGAGCTGAAGTCTAACACATGGGACGGATCACTGTGATACTTCCGGAGCATAGAAACATGGAACACTGGATGAACTGCAGTGAGACTAGGTGGTAGCGCAAGTCTGTAAGCCACCTCTCTAACCCTCTCAAGAATCTCAAAAGGCCCGATATACCTAGGGCTCAAATTGCCCTTCTTTTCGAACCTCATAACACCCTTCATGGGCGAAACCCAAAGCAAAACCCACTCCCCAACCATGAATGCAACATCACGAGCCTTCCGATCCGCGTAATGCTTATGTCTGGACTGGGCTATACGAAGTCGATCCTGAATTGATTTAACCTTTTCCAAAGCATCTTGAACCAAGTTTGTACCTAATAGCCTAGCCTCGCCTGGCTCGAACCAACCCACTGGAGACCGGCACCGCCTACCATATAAAGCCTCATACGAGGCCATCTGAATACTCGACTAATAACTGTTGTTGTAGGCAAACACCCCCAGTGGCAAGAACTGATCCCAAGCACCTCCAAAATCCATCACACACGCACGAAGCATATCCTCCAATATCTGAATAGTGCGCTTGGACTGTCCGTCCGTCTGAGGGTGAAATGCTATACTCAACTCCACCCGAGTACCCAACTTACGTTGTACGGCTCTCCAGAACCGTGATGTAAATTGTGTACCCCGGTCAGAGATGATATATACCGGTACGCCATGAAGCCTGACAATCTCGCAAATGTAAACCTGAGCCAGTTGCTCCAAAGAGTAAGTAGTAACCACAGGAATGAAATGAGCTGACTTGGTCAATTTATCCATAATCATCCAAACTGCATCGAACTTCCTCTGAGTCCGTGGGAGCCCAACAACGAAATCCATAGTGATTCATTCCTATTTCCACTCCGGAATCTCTAGCTTCTGAAGCAATCCACCTGGTCGCTGATGCTTATACTTCACCTACTGACAATGTAAGCACCGAGCTAAATATTCCACTATGTCCTTCTTCATCCGCCTCCACCAATAGTGCTGCCTGAGGTCCTAATACATCTTTGCGGCACCTGGATGAATGGAGTATCGTGAACAGTGAGCCTCCCGGAGAATCAACTCATGCAAACCATTTATATTAGGCACACATAGCCTGCCCTGCATCTGTAATACACCGTTATATCCAATAGTGACCTCCTTGGCATTACCATGCTGAACTGTGTCCTTAAGGACAAGCAGATGGGGTCATCATACTGAGGCTCCTTGATACGGTCATAAAGAGAAGACTGAGAAACCATGCAAGCTAAAACTTGGTTCGGCTCAGAAACATCCAATCTGACAAACAGGTTGGCCAAGGCCTGAACATCCCAGGCTAAAGGCCTCTCTGCTACGGGTAGATATGCTAAACTGCCCAAACTCTTCGCCTTGCGATTCAAGGCATCGACCACCATATTGGCCTTCATGGGATGATAGAGGATGGTGATGTCATAATCCTTAAGCAGATCCAACCATCTTTGTTGTCGCAAGTTAAGATCCTTCTGTTTAAACAGATGTTGTAGACTCCGGTGATCAGTGAAAAACTCACAAGGGACATCATACAAATAGTGCCGCTAAATCTTCAAGGCATGAACAATAGCTGCTAACTCGAGGTCGTGGACAGGATAGTTCTTCTCAGGCACCTTCAGCTGTCTAGACGCGTAGGAAATCACCCTATTATCCTGCATCAACACCGCAATGAGACCAATGCGTAATGCATCACAATACAATGTATAGGACCCCGAACCAGTAGGCAACACCAACACTGGGGTTGTAGTCAAAGCAGTCTTGAGCTTTTGAAAGCTCCCCTCACACTCCTCGGTCTACCTGAATGGAGCAACCTTCTAGGTCAATCTAGTCATAGGTGCACCAACAGACGAGTAACCATCTACAAATCAATGGTAATACCCCGCCAAGCCAAAAGAACTCCGGATCTCCGTAGCTAAGGATGGTCTGGGGCCAACTCTGCACTGCTTCAATCTTCTTCGGATCTACCTTGATCCCCTCACTCGACACTACATGACCCAAAAATGCCACTGACTCTAGCTAGAATTCACACTTTAAATATTTTGCATACAACTTCTTTCCTCTAAAGGTCTGAAGCACAGTCCTCTGGTGTTGCTCACGATCCTTCCGATTCCGGGAGTACACCAGAATGCCGTCAATAAACATAATGACGAAAGAGTCAAGATAGGGCTGAAATACAATGTTTATCAAGTGAATGAATGCTTCTGGGGTATTAGTCAGCCCAAACGACATCACGAGGAATTCGTAATGACCATACCGAGTCCTGAAAGCGGTCTATAGGATATCTGGCTCCTGAATCTTCAACTAATGATAGTCGGAATGCAAGTCGATCTTGGAGAACATTCTAGCACCCTGAAGCTGATCAAATAGGTCATCAATACGTGGCAATGGATATCTGTTCTTCACTGTTACCTCGTTTAACCGGCGATAATCAGTACACATTAGCATAGAACCATCCTTCTTCTTTACAAACAAGATAGGAGCACCCCAAGGCGACACACTGGGCGAAATGCAACTCTTATCGAGAAACTCTTGCAACTGTTTCTTTAATTCTCTCAACTCTGTTAGGGCCATACGATAAGCTAGAATAGAAATTGGATGAGTGCCCGGTAACAAATCAATGCCAAAGTCAATATCCCTGTCATGAGGCATGCCTGGAAGATCCATCGAAAATACATCTGAATAGTCTCTCACTACCGGAACAAACTCGACGGTAGGAGTATCAACACTAACATCCCTCACATAGGCTAGATACGCATCACACCCATTCTCAACAATTTGCTGAGCCTTAAAATGAGATAACCCTACTAGGAATATGATCTAAGGTACCTCTCCACTCTAGCCGCAATAGACCTAGCATAACCAACGTCATCGTCTTGGCTTGACAATCAAGGATAGCGTGATAGGGTGACAACCAGAATAACATTAAAATCCACCATGATGAGCAATAATAAATCAGTTCTGGTCTCAAAACCACTAAGAACAATCAAACACAACCGATACACATGGTCAACAATAATAGAATTACCCATGGGTGTAAACACATATATAGGTGAACTCAGAAAATCACGGGATACAACCAAATATGGATAAAAATAAGATGACGCATAGGAATAAGTGGAGCCTGGATCAGATAAGACTGATGCATCTTTATGACAGACTGGAACAATACATGTGATGATAGAATCGGATGCAACTGCCTCCATCCTAGCAAGAAGAGCATAGTATCTGGCATGGCCTCCCTCTCTAGGGAGACCTCTAACTGCTCGACCTCCACCTCTAGATGGAGATGCAGGTGGAGTGGTAGCTGGTGCTGTAAGCATTGCTTGAGGACCCGGTGGAGCAAGCCGTGCCTGAGAAATCTGTGGAGGTGCACCCCTCCTGAGTCTGGGCAATCCCTCACCACATGATGTGTGTCACCGCACTCAAAACAAGCTCTCGAAGGACGTGGCTACTACGACTGGCTCGGGCCTGATCGGCTTGACTGATCGCTGAAAGCACCCCATATATGAGGTACACTAGACACTAGCGGTGCATAATAGGGATCATGGGGATTAGGAGTGGCCGGATCACCGCTGGCAGCTGGAAATGCTGAATGAACAGGGCGACCCATATAACCCCTGTCGTGATGATCTACACCTGGAGCACGAGTACCACTATAAGTGCCAGACTCTCGAGACCTCTTAGCCTCTCTCTCCTCTCTCTCTCGAGTCAGCATACCCTCCAACCTCCTAGAAATCCCTACTACCAACTAGTACGCAATATCCATCTCCAACTCGCAGGCCATGCTAAATCTGATATTGGGGCTGAGCCCCTCAATAAATCGATGAACCTATTCCCGAACAGTAGCAACCAAGGCTGGTGCATGGCTGGTGCATGCCTGGCCAAATAACTAAACCGGATCACATACTCTGACACGGTCATAGAACCCTCGTGCAACTGCTCAAACTCTGCGCGACATGCATCTTTGAGACTTTGAGGAACATACTCCCTCAAGAACATATCTGAGAGCTGCGTCCAAGTGAGTGAAGCTGCCTCGGCCAGACTACCCAACTCATATGCTTGCCACCACTGATAAGCCGCTCCTCTAAGTTGGAACATAGTGAAAGAAACCCCACTAGTCTCCGCAACACCCATAGTACGGAGGATACAGTGGCACTCCTCAAGAAAACCCTGGTCATCCTCTAACGCCAATCCATTAAAAGTAAGAGGGTGGTACTTCTTTTACCTCTTGAGCCTGAGCTGCTCTGCCTCAAAAACTGCTGCCCTAACCTCGGGCTGAACTGGAGCTACCGGCTACATTAGTGTGACCTCTGGAACCTGGTCGACCTAGACCCGGTGCTCTGGGGTACCGTCGACGGGAGTATGCGCTCCTCCCCTGGGATGAGATGTGGCTGGAGCAGGTGGTATCAATCTTGCTTGAGATAAGGTGCTGAACATGCTCAGAAACTGGGCTGGAGTCTCCTGGAGAACTAGTGCAGTAACAGGCGTCTCAGGTGCCTGCCCTCCAACTGGAGCTACTGGTGGATCCTCTGTAGCGGCTTGGGCGGGTGCTCTGCCTTCACCACGTGGATGTCCTCGGCCTCTACCCCAGCCCCGACCCCAGCCTCTCACGGCTCTAGCAAAGGGCGCGTGTGTCTGGTCATCTGATCCAACTGTTCGTCCTCACCATCTATGAGAGAATAGAAAGACAGAAATTTAGAATCCGAAGTCAAAATCTCGCACGATAAGGAATCAAAGAAGTGAAGCTTTTCCTAACAATTCCATAGCCTCCCGAAGATAAGTACAGACATCTCTGTACCGATCTGCGAGACTCTACTAAATCTACTTGTGACTCATAACACCTATGAACCTATAGCTTTGATACCAACTTGTCACGACCCCAATTTCCCTCTGTAGGATGTCGTGATGACACCTAGTCTCTAAGACTAGGTAAGCCTAACAATTTGCAGAATACCTGAATATAAAACTGAACTGAAATCTCAACACATGAAATATAAATAGAAACTGCGATACAAATAATTACAACTCCCAAACCCGGTAGAAGTAAGTCACAAGCTTGTAAGACAAAATACTAAGTGTCTATATACATCAGAGTCTAAAGAGAATAAGGAAAATAACATAATAAGGATAGAGGGGGACTCTGAGGTATGCGGACGTTGGCAGATGTACCTTGCAGTCTCCATGTACAGGCTATCTTACTGGTATCTGGCCTGGTAGGAAGAACCTATATCTGCACAAAACGATGTGCAGAAGAGTAGCATGAGTACACTACAACGGTACCCAGTAAGTGCCAAGCCTAACCTCGGTAGAGTAGTGACGAGGTCAGGTCAGGGCCCTACTAGAATAAAAGGAAATGAGGCAAAACATATAATAATACAATGAAATGACTGAGAAATGAAAAATGAGAAATTACAAAAAGGTAACAGCACATCAAATAGAGGTAAACAACAGGGGCACTCCCAAGGTATTACCTCGTAGTCCCAAATGTAAATACACAACAGGGGGAGTTCCCGAGGTACCGCCTCGTAATCCCAAAAGTAAATATGCAACAGGGGATCTCCCGAGGTACCGCCTCATAGTCCCAAAAGTAAATATGCAACAGGGGATCTCCCGAGGTACCGCCTCATAGTCCCAAAAGTAAATATAAAACAGGGGATCTCCCGAGGTACCACCTCATAGCCCCAAAAGTAAATACACGATAGAGGGAACTCCCGAGGTACCGCCTCATAGTCCCGAAAGTAAATACAAAACTCATAACCTATGGAACAACGAATTTACAGCAAGGAATCATACAGTTAAAGACTGAATACAAGATCACGGAGGCAAGTAATTCAACTAAGCATGTTGCACAAATTTCAAGTAAAAAGTTAAGACACGTAGACATACAATACTAGGCTAAACATGAAAGCTACACATGCTAAGGCAACTCAATTATGGAATTTAAAAGAATACTACTCAACAAGAACCAGAATTTCCACATTTAGCCTGTGTACGCACTCGTCACCTCGCGTATACGACACTCACATATCACAAATTGTTTCAATAGTACTAAATTCTAAGGGGAGGTTCCTTCACACAATGTTAGGCAAGTCAGTTACCTCAAACCAAGCTCAATTACTCAATGAGAATGCCTTTCCCTCAATTTTCCAACTCCGAACGGCCGAAATCTAGCCAAAAGCAATTACATACTATAAATACAACTACAAGACATTAATTCATATAATGAAACTATGACTTTAGCAAGAAAATAGAAAATCGTTCCAGAAAGTCGACTTGGGTCCACATCTCAGAATCGGGTAAAAGTCACAAAATATGTACACCCTTCCGACCGCGAGTCCAACCAAACCAAATTTATCAAAATCCGCCACCAAATCGCCACTCAAATCCCCAAATAAAACTTTCCAAATCCAGCCTCAAACTCCCAAGTTCCACCTTCAATACACACAAACTAGGTGGAAAATTCAATGAGGAAATACTATTATTTAATAAAAATGATCCTAAATGATTTATCTCAAGAAAACCCTCGAAAATGCTCTCAAAATCACCAAAACCCAAGCTCAAAATGTTTAAAATGAAGCAAAATTGTGAACCCTTATATTTAAGTGTTCTGTCCAGCACTTCTGCTTCTGCGAAAACTTAACCGCTTCTGCGGCGTCGCAGAAGTGACTAATCGCCAGCATATGCGGCTCATTCCGCTCCTGCATCCCCTCACTCCGTTTCTGCGGACTCGCTTCTGCGAGCCACCATGCCGCTTTTGCGGTCCCAGTTCCCTTGCCCAATTCCGCTTCTGCGGTTCAAATCCCGCTTCTGCGGGTGCACATCCGCGCAAACACGTCTGCTTCTGTGGACAGGCCTCCCAAGCACCCGTCCGCTTCTGCGATCACTCTTCCGTAGAAGCGACTCTGCTTCTACAGCCTTCACGTTGCACCTGCGACCACAGGCCATTTCCTCCACCCCCGCATCTTCGCCCAAATGCTCGCACCTACGGTCAATCTTGCACATGTACGATTGCACCAAAACTAGTGCACTTCACCATTCTCACAAGTCCAAAATGATCTGTTAACCATCCGAAAACCACCCGAGGCCCCCGGGACCTCGACCAAATATACCAACTAGTCCTAAAAATATCATACGAACTTAGTCAAGCCTTTAAATCACATCAAACAATGCTAAAAACACGAATTGTGCATCGATTTAAGCTTAATGAACTTTAAAACTTCAAACATCTACATCTGATGCCGAAACCTATGAAATCAAGTCCGATTGACCTCAAATTTTGCACACAAGTCATAATTGTCATTACGGACCTACTCCAACTTCTGGAATTGGAATCCGATCCCGATATCAAAAAGTCCACTCCCGGTCAAACCTTCCAAAAATCATTCAATTTCCAACTTTTGCCAATTTACGTTAAAATGACCTGCGAACCTCCAAATCAACATCCGGACACGCTCCTAAAACCAAAATCACCCTACGGAGCTATTGGATTCATCGAAATGCTATTCCGGAGTCGTTTTCATCCTAATCAACCTACAGTCAATTCCTATGACTTAAACTTCCATTTTAGGGACTATGTGTCCCATTCCACTCCGAAAACAAAAATCAAACCTCCCGGCGAGTCACGAAATCCAAAAATAAAATAGAAGGAGCGATAAATAGGGGTTTGGGGATAATACTCTCAAAACGTTTGGCCGGGTCGTTATATCATGTTGCTGAGAAACTTATGTCCTCAAATGACTTATACAATAATACTAGGATGGAATGACTCATGCATGAATAAACCATGATAGGCTAATGTGCCACAAACACATATTTATCTTTAGAATTCAACTATGAACGCCAAAAAATAAAGAATACCCTTTTTAAATTTGATCAAAAATAGTTTTTCATACGCATATATCTCGCAGTGATAATAATTAAAGTACATGACCGAAAAATTCCTAATCTTGAATGTATTTGTGGCAATATATTTTTTTCACACGTACAACTATATGTTGCAAATTTAAGAGGATATCTAGACCGATAATAAGAGTTCTGATTATGACAAAGTAACCAAAGTATTAGACGAGGACATACACCAAAAATATCGTTTACAAAGAAGTGTTAGGTAAAATATGATCTCAGCGCATATTGTTACACGATAAATACTTATACTACCTAACTAACTTAACTAAATTGGTCATTTTCAAATTTTGGTTTAGGCTACTAATTAGTCTAAACCAAATAATTTATTTCAATATTTCAAGATTGTTGCTTTTTTCATGTCAATTTCTTTACAATAATTCATCTTCATATAAATAATAAACTGAATATCTACGTGCAACGCACGTACGTCTAATCTATCTATATTATTATAAAAGCATAAATACAACGTCGGTTTATAAAAATAACCTTATAATATTAAACATAATAAATTATAATAAAATAACATAACCGAAATTTTAGACATTAGCCATGTAATCTTAGTAGTTTTAGGACATAATACTTTAAGTTAGGAATCCTACATAATTACCTTTAGCAATCCTATTAGTAAAATTAATTTCAATCATAGACATATAATATTACATGTTAGCATGTAAACCTAATAGCTTTAGGAACACGTTAGGTTTTCTATTAGTATAATTACTTTTGTGATAGAGACATATTTTTAGTCATGTAATCCTATTACTTTTAGGATATACTTCTTAAAATTTTCTGTCACTAATAAAATTTGAAAACGTATTATTATGTCATGTTACTAATTTAATTTGAGAATGTATTATATTGGCCAAACATTTAGAAAAAGGAGAGTCTTAATTATTATAAAAGCACGAATACAATATTAATAAACCAAAATAGTCCTAAAATATTAAATAGAAGAACTCATAGGGCCGAAAGAACATAACTAAAATAACCTATTTTTTGGAACAAGACCTTCTATTTTACTTTTTAAATATTTAATATTTTTGAATTAATAATATTTTGTTTATTAAATTCTTATTAAAAGGTTTAATAAAATTAATTTCATAATAATCATCCATATTGATAGTACATTACCACTCCATAATATTCAATACCAAGAAAAAATAAAAGTAATATTAAATAGACTGCATAAAGCGTTGAAATCGAGAACAAATATACCCATAATATATTTTTATATTATATTTGAACTATTTTCTACTCAAATAATATAAGTTTTAATCAATTTTGCATGTAATATTGAAAACTATACCCAATTGTTAAACAATAACTAAGAAAATATTTAAGAATATAAGGGGTCATTTGGTTGGAAAACAACTTATCCATGATTAATTATCCCGGGATTAGTTATCCCACCCTCCCATGAGGATAAAAAATACTACAATCCCGAGATAATTAATCCCGAGATTAGTTATACGATGATTTTATTCCAACCAAACATGAGATAAACACATCTCAAATTTAATCGCGAGATTAATTATCCCTCATACCAAATTAGCCCTAAATGTGTGAGAAAGAGAAAGAAAATAGTTGGTAAAAAAATACCAATACCATTAATGATTCTGCAAACATAAAAATCTAAAAGTGAATTGTCAGATCGATCTTTTTACTCTTTGAAAATAAAATTTATGATGAATAAAATTATAATTAAGATTAAATCTTCAAAACAAGAGATGAACTAATATTTGTATGTATTGTCATCTATTGAGAATATAGACATATCAAGTGGTAAAGAGGAGTCCATCAGATTTTTGTCAATTTCTTATATACAAGTGCACATTAGATTGGTGGTTACTAATCTACAGTATGTAATTGAGGACAAAGTGTATGTCCTCCTCCGTGTAATCAAAGTTTTTGAAATATACAGGTTGGAGTCCACCCTAACTCTACCATCGAGATGATGGACTTTGATTTTTTTTATAAAAATAGAGATGAACTAATATTAAGAATTTGAATCAACATAAAATAAATTATTTGTGTGTTAAGGCCAAATAATTAAATATTTCAATTAATTATTTATCAACAGAATCCAATTTAATTGTACATAAATTTATTCCACAAAAAGAGCGTTAGAGATTAAAAAAATTAGAACACAAAGTAAAAAATGTTATTATAGTATTAAGAATCAAACGGCCATACAAGTGTCTATTGAAGCAAAATCAAAGCTAAATCCTGAACAAGAACAAGCTTACAAGACTATATTATAAAGAGTCGACTCTGGCATAGCAGGATTACCCTTTGTAGATGCCTCCGGCTAAATCGAAATAATATTTTTATATCATGCATTATTTGCAAATGTTAAATCAAGAGGCATGATACTGTTAGCAATAATAACAAATGGTGTACCAACACGTTGTTTTTACGAGGCCACTCACTTTAGATTTGATATACCTTTTCAAACAACTCAAATAACCATCACAAATATATCAAAGTAGCGCAATTGTGATGACCTGATAGGTCATCTTTATATTTAATATTTAATTATGTGCTCTGGGACCTTGAATAACACCATTCAGCATTCCTCGACTTGCGTGTACAATCCGTATATTTTTTCAGAAAACATTTATGTGAAAAAATGATAAAAATATAAAATAGTAGTTTAGAACTCACTTAAGTCGACTTTGGTCTGTATTTTGAGCAAACAAATCCGGATTGGTATTTTGATGATCCCGGTGGGTCCGTATCGTGATTTAGGACTTAAGCATATGCCCGAAATCAAATTTGAAAGTCCCTAGCTCGAATTATCGCCATTGACGAAAACTAGAAACTTAAAGGTTAAAGATTTCCAAAGTTTGACGACAAATTGACTTTTATTGATATCGGGTTCGGATTTTGATTCCAATAGTTGAAATAGCTCTGTTATGTCGTTTGGGATTTACATGCAAGAATATAGGTCATTCCGGACAGCTTAGACATGTTTCGGTGCGAGTTTTAGAATTGAAGTTTTCATAAATTCATTAAGTTCGAATCGAGGCATGAGTTGTAGTTTTGACGTTGTTCGACGTGATTTGAGACCCTGCGTTGGTTCGTATGATGTTTTAGGACTTGTTGGTATATTTGGCAGAGGTCCCAAGAGCCTCGGGTGAGTTTCAGATGGTTAGCGGAACAAATTTGGACTTAAGGAAAAATCTGGAAATTTCGGCCTTCTGGTGCAATCGCACCTGCAGAATTTTGTTCGCAGGTGCAAGCTCGCAGAAGTGAGCATGGTACTGCAGAAGCGGAGTCTCACCTGCGACACATCCATCGCAGAAGCGGAAAATGGGAAGGGGCTGCCTTACCTCACAAGTGGACAGCTTCTTCGCAGAAGTGCCCTGAGCCGTAGAAGTGTCGAAGCCCTCGCATCTGCGAGACCACAGATGCGGCCAAGTGAGCCACAGATGCAAAAAGCCCTGGACAGAATAAAATCAGAAGGGTTGCGGGCATTTTTGGACATTTCCATCACAGGTTGAGGCGCTTTTTGAGCGACAATTCATGGGAAAACTTGAGGTAAGTCACTTGTGATCCTTGTTAGTCAATAATATTGAATTATCATTGTGTATTTCCGACTAGATTACGTATTTTTGAGGTGAAATTCAAGGATTTGGGCCTAGAGATTTGAAAATAAGATTTGGGGATTTTAAGGTCGAGTTGATGTCGGAATTCAGTAAAATTTGTATGGTTGGACTCGCGGTTGAATGGGCGTTCACATTTTGTAACTTTTGTCGGGTTTCGAGACATGGGCCCCACTATTGATTTTTGAATTGAATTACGGATTTTAAATGGAAAATTTAGTATTTTCATATATAATTGGTTTCTATAATTCGTGTTGAGTATATTGAATTGTTTGTGACTAGATTCGATGCATTCGGAAACCAATTTGCAAGGAAAAGGTTTATTGGAATCTTGAGTTGGTTGCAAAGCGAGGTAAGTGTCGTGGTTAACCTTGACTTGAGGGAGTAGGACTTGTTTGTCTATTTTCTACGTAATTTAATGTGCAGGTACAACGTATATGTGAGGTGACGAGTACTTATGTATTGTGGTTGAGTCAAAGCATGCGGGTGGAATTTGTTCATTATGAATAATTGCCTATTTAATTAAGATATTCCTGCTTAAGTTTATTATTGTTTATTTGATCATTTTTCATGAAAGTATTGCTAATTTAATTATTGTTGAACATTTTGGAAGGTGAGGTCGATACTATGGTATTTAATTAATTGATAAGTATAGATCCCCGCATTTAAATACTCTTTTGAATTTATAATATCATTTTCACGGTAAGGAAGAGTGTAAAAGCAAGAAGGGTGATGTCGTGCCATTTATACTATTTATATTATTATTGTCATGGTGAGGAAGAGTGTAAAAGCACGAAGGATGATGCCGTGCCATTTTCACATTATTATTTATTGATTTATAAAGTGAGGAAGAGAGTCAAAGCACGAAGGGTGATGCCGTGCCATTTAAATTATTGATTCATCATATTGTGGCAAGAAAGAGAGTTAAAGCACGAAGGGTGATGCCGTTCCATTTAAATTATTAATTCATCATACTGTGACAAGAAAGAGAGTTAAAGCACGAAGGGTGATGATGTACCATTCATATTATTTATTTATCATTTCATAGGAAGAATGAGAGTAAAATGACGAAGGGTGGTGTCGTGCCATTTCTTTTTATATTTCAGCTACCTATTTTGTTGTTGGTTCATTATTTGGCTATTACGTGACACTTCCCTGGCTGAAATTTTTAAACCATTTAACTTCACATGTTCCCTCCCAAATTTGTAAAATTTATTAATTATTGTGTTAAATATTGCTTTGTATATGTATATACCTACACAGGATATTTACATATGTGTCTTGTCATAACCTCGTCACCGCTTCGTCGAGGTTAGGCTCGACACTTATGGAGTACATGGGGTCGGTTGCACTCATACTACATTCTGCACTTCTTGTACATATTTTAGAGTTGGTCCCAGTGGCGTACCATAGACTTGCTTGGATTCAGCTACCCAGAGGAGACTTGAGGTATAACTGCACATCGTCCGCAGTTCTGAAGTCCCCTTCTACTTTATCTTAGCTGTGTATTATCTTTTAAATGGTTTGAATTTTATTCAGGCCTTTATTTGTATTATTCTAGTAGCTCGTGCATTTGTGACACCAGATTCGGGGATGTATTTGGATGATTCGGTTGTTATGGTCTTCCGCACTTTATTTCAGTAATTAACTTCCATTTAATTTGATTTGTTTAAAAATGGTTAAGATTACTCTAATGTTGGCTTGCCTAGCAAGTGAAATGTTAGGCGCCATCACAGTCCTGAAGGTGGGAATTTCGGGTCGTGACAAGTTGGTATCATAGCACTAGGTTACTTAGGTATCACGAGTCACGAGCAAGCTTAGTAGAGTATGAAGGATTGGTACGGAGACGTCTGTACTTATCTTCCAGAGGCTATGAAGTTTAGGAACAATATCACTTCTTTCTTATTCAGTCATGCAATTTTATTTTGTCATGGATATTGAACCATTATATTCTTGTTCTCTGGAAGATGGAGAGAACACGTACTACATCTACTGCCTTATTTAAGAACTATGACCAGGGGTAGAGGTCGAGGCCAAGGTCGCGCCAAAGGCCGAGGCCGAGGTTGCGCCAGAGGTAGAGGTAGAGCTCAATCTAGAGCTCGAGAAACATCACCTGTTGTAGAACCTTGGGTGGATTTGGAAGCGGAGGTTCCAGCTCAGACTATACATGTTGGACCAGCTCAGGTCCCGGAAGGATTCATAGCTACTCTAGTGCTTCAGGACGCTCTAGTCCGTTTGGTGAGTTTTATAGAGGGTGTGGCTCAGAATGGTACATTTATAGTGGCACCAGCCATCTCACGGGATGGGGGAGGAGCACAGTCTCCCACTACTCCCGCTCTGGAGCAAATAGCTCCCTTGTATCAGGCTCCAGCAGTTCCCTAGTTGGGGTAGTTTAGCTGGTTGTTGCGGCACAGGCTGATGATAGGCCCGCCATGTCTTCTGAGGCCTTATTGAGATTGGACAAGTTTACTAAGCTCTTTCCAGTTCACTTCAGTGGTACACCTTCTGAGGACCCACATGATTATCTTGACCGCTTCCATGAGGTACTGCAGAACATGGGTATAGTCGAGACCAATGGGGTAGATTTTGCTTTGTTTCAGATGACGGGTTCCTCCAAGAGGTGGTGGAGATATTATATGTTGACCAGACCACCTGGGTTGCCTGCACTTACCTAGGATCAGTTCTTTCAGCCATTTCAAGAGAAGTACCTCCCTGTCACACTGAGAGAGGATTACTGCAGGCAGTTTGAGTGTCTCCAGCAGGGCAGTATAACTATTACTCAGTACAAGACCTAATTTTGGATCTAGCCCGCCATACTGCTATCTTGCTCCCAACAGAGAGGGAGAGGGTGAGGAGATTCATTGAGGGACTCACTTATCTTATCAGGATTCAGATGGCCAAGGAGACCAAAAGTGATATTTCCTTTCAGGCGGCTGCAATTGTTGCTAGATGGATAGAGATGGTTCTTACTCAGGAAAGGGGACAGGTGTCTAATAAGAGACCTCGTCGGTTAGGTGGGTTCAGTGGTGCCTCGTCTGGAGGCAGGGGTAATTTTGGTAGAGGCCATCCTCCCAGGCCGTTTCAGTCAGCACTCTAGGCATCTCATGGTGCTTCAAGGAGTCGTGGTCCTATTGCGTCTCATCTTGACCAATTAGCTTACAGTACACCGCCAACTCCTATTAGTGCACCTCCGATCCAGAGTCATCAGAGTGGTTATCCAGGTCGACATGGTCAGTTCCAGGGTCAGCAGTCACAACAACTGAGGGCTTGTTATACTTGTGGGGACCTTAGGCATGTTGCTAGATTTTGCCCTAGGTCTTAGGGCAACATGCATCAATAGGGTTCTCGTGCTATGATTCAAGCACTAGCTATTCCACCACCCGCCCAGCTAGCTAGAGGCAAGGGTCAGATAGCTAGAGGTAGAGGTCAGGTCGTTAGAGGTGGAGTTCAGCCAGTTAGAGGTCGTCCCAGATATGTAGCTTCGATTGGTAAGGCCCAGCCTCGATTTTATGCTTTTCCAACTAGGCCGGAGGCCGAGTCGTCTGTTGTCGTGATCACATGTATTGTTCCAGTTTTCCATAGAGATGCTTCAGTTCTATTTGATCCAGGATCTACTTATTCCTATGTGTCCTCCTATTTTGCTTCATATCTGGTTGTGCCTCGTGATTCTCTGAGTGCTTCTGTGTGTGTGTCCACCCGATGGGAGATACTGTTGTGGTAGATCATGTTTATCGTTTGTGTGTGATTACTATTGGTAGTCTTGAGACTAGCGTGGTTTTTCTACTTCATGGCATGGTGGATTTTGATGTCATCTTGGGTATGGATTGTCTGTCACCTTATCGTGCTTTATTGGATTGTCACTCCAAAACGGTGGCCCTAGCCATGTCGGGGTTGCCTCAATTAGAGTGGAAAGGGATTCTTGGCCATTCTACCTGCAGGGTTATCTCTTATGTGAAGGCTCGATGTATGGTCGACAAGGGTTGTCTATCTTATTTGGCTCATATTCGTGATTCTAGTCCAGATGTTCCTTCTATGGATTCAGTCCCAATTGTCCGTGATTTTCCAGATGTAATTCCTGTAGATTTGATGGGGATGCCACCCGACAGAGATATTAACTTCTGTATTGATTTGGCTCCGGGAACCCAGCCCATTTCTATTCCACCATACCGTATGGCCCCGTCGGAGCTAAAGGAATTGAAGGAGCAGTTACAAGACTTACTTAACCGGGGATTAATTAAACCTAGCGTTTCATCCTGCGGTTTGTAAAGAAGAAAGATGATTCAATGTGGATGTGTAAAGATTATCGGCATTTGAAAAAGGCTACTATCAAGAACAAGTATCCGTTTCCAAGAATTGATGACTTATTCTATCTGTTTCAGGGTGCCAAGGTGTTTTCAAAGATCGATTTGAGGTCTGGTTACCATCAGTTGAAGATTAGGGCATATGATGTCCCTAAGACAGCTTTTCGAACTCGATATGGGCATTATGAATTCCTAGTGATTTCATTTGGGCTGACAAATGCCCCAGCAGCATTTATGAATTTGATGAACCGGGTGTTCAATCCTTATTTGGATTCTTTTGTAGTTGTATTCATTGATGATATCTTGATTTACTGCAGCAGTCGAGATGAGCATGAGCAGCATCTTCGGATTATGCTTCAGACTTTGAAAAATAATTAGTTATATGCCAAATTTTCAAAATACGAATTTTGGTTAGACTCAGTTGCCGTTTTGGGGCATGTTGTATCGGCAGAAAGCATAAAAGTGGATCCTAAGAAGATTGAGGCAATTCAGAATTAGCCTCGACCTACTTCAGCTACAGAGATCCGGAATTTCTTGGGTTTGGCAGGTTATTATCGCCGATTTGTGGAGGGATTTTCATCCATAGGATCCCCATTGACCAAATTGACCCAGAAGGGTGCCCATTCAGATGGTCAGACGAGTGTGAGTTGAGCTTTCAGAAGCTCAAGACTTCTTTAACTACGGCGCCAATGTTGGTATTGCCCACAGGTTTAGGATCTTATACGGTATATTGTGATGCATCTCGCATTGGGCTTGGTGCAGTATTAATGCAAGATGGTAGGGTGATTGCATATGCGTCGCGACAGTTGAAAGTTCACGAGAAGAATTATTCTGTTCATGACTTAGAATTGGCAGCCATTGTTCATGCGTTGAAAATTTGGAGTCGTTACCTTTATGGTGTCTCGTGTGAGGTATTACTGATTATCGTAGCCTACAGTATCTGTTCAAACAAAAAGATCTCAATTTGAGGCAGCGAAGATGGTTGGAGCTGTTAAAAGACTATGATATCACCATTTTGTATCACCCCGGAAAGGCCAATGTGGTGGCCGATGCTTTGAGTAGAAAGGCTATGAGTATGGGTAGCCTTGCTTATATTCTGGTTGGTGAAAGGCCATTAGCCATAGATGTTCAGACTTTGGCCAATCAGTTCATGAGGTTAGACGTTTTAGAGTCCAGTCAGGTTCTAGCTTGCAGAGTCGCTCGGTCTTCCTTGTATGAGCACATCAGAGAGCGATAGTATGATGATCCTCATTTGCTTCTCCTTAAGGACACGGTGCGGCACGGAGGTTCCAAACAGGTTGTTGTGGGGGAAGATGGAATTCTGTGAATGCAGGGTCATATTTGTGTGCCTTATGTGGATGGGCTTCGTGAATTAATTCTTGAGGAGGCCCACAGTTCCTAGTATTCTATTCATCCGGGTACCACCAAAATGTATCAAGATTTGCGGGAACATTATTGGTGGAGGAGAATGAAGAAGTATATAGAGACCTGGTGGTTTGCTTCAAAACTTAGAAATTCCGAAGTGGAAGTGGAAGCGTATCACTATGGATTTTATTGTTGGGCTTCCACGGACTCAGAGAAAGTTCGACGCAGTATGGGTCATTGTGGAAAGGTTGACTAAGTCAACACATTTCATTTCAGTAGAAGTTACCTATTCTTCAGAGCGGTTAGTGGAGATTTACATCCACGAGATTGTACGCCTTCACGGTGTGCCCGTGTGTATCATTTTTGATTGAGGTACACAGTTCACCTCGCACTTCTGGAGGGCTGTACAGTGTGAGTTAGGCACGCGGGTTGAGTTGAGTACATCATTTCATCCTCAGACGGACGGATAACCCGAGCGCACTATTCAAATATTGGAAGATATACTTCGCACTTGTATTATAGATTTTGGAGGTTCTTGGGATCGATTCTTGTTGCTTGTAGAGTTTATTTATAATAACAGCAACCAGTCGAGCATTCAGATGGCTCCATATAAAGCATTATGCGGGAGGTGATGTCATTCGCCTGTTGGATGGTTTGAACCTGGAGAGACTCGGTTGTTGGGTATCGATTTGGTACAGGATGCCTTGGATAAGGCCAAGATTATTCAGGATCGACTTCGCACAGCTCAGTCTAGGCAAAAGAGTTATGTTAACCGTAAAGTTCGTGATGTTGCATTCATAGTTAGAGAAAGAGTATTGCTCCGGGTTTCACCTATGAAGGGTGTAATGAGGTTCGGAAAGAAGGGCAAGTTGAGCCCTAGGTATATCGGACCCTTCGAAATTCTTGAAAGGGTGGGTGAAGTAGCCTACAGGCTTGCACTACCACCTAGTTTATCAGCAGTTCATCCGGTGTTCCATGTGTCTATGCTCCAAAACTATCATGGTAAAATGTTCCATGTGTTAGATTTCATCTCAGTCCAATTGGACAAGGATTTGATGTATAAGGAGGAGCCGGTAACTATTCTAGCCCGGCAGGTCCGACAGTTGAGGTCTAAGAGTTATCCATCAGTTCGAGTACAATGGAGAGGTCAGCCGGTTGGAGCATCTACCTAGGAGTCCGAGTCGGACATGCGGAGTAGATACCCACGCCTTTTCACCAGCCCAGATACTTTTCTAATTCCGTTCGAGGACGAACGTGTGTTTTAGAGATGGAGAATGTGATGACCAGATAGGTCATCTTTAAATTTAACATTTCATTCTGTTCTCCGAGACCTCGAATAACACCATTGAATATTTCTCGACTTGTGTGCGCAGTCCCTATATTTCTTTGGAAAACTTTTATGTGAAAAATTGATTAAAATTTGGAATAGTACTTTAAAACTTACTTAAGTTGACTTCGGTCAACATTTTGAGAAAACGAACTCGGATTAGTGTTTTGACGATCCTGGTGGGTTCGTATCGCAATTTCGGACTTGGGCATATGCCTGAAATCAAATTCAGTATTCCTCGACTTGCGTGCACAGACCGTATATTTTTTCGAAAAACTTTTATGTGAAAAATTGATAAAAATGTGAAATAGTGCTTTAGAACTCACTTAAGTTGACTTCGGTCAACATTTTGAGCAAACGAACCCGGATCGGTGTTTTGACGGTCCTAGTGGGTCCATATCGTGATTTAGGACTTGGACGTATGCCCGAAATCAAATTCAGCATTCCTCGACTTGCGTGCAAATTCCGTATATTTTTTCGAAAAACATTTATGTGAAAAATTGATAAAAATGTAAAATAGTGCTTTAGAACTTATTTAAGTTGACTTCGGTCAACATTTTGAGAAAACGATCCTGGATCAGTATTTTGACAGTTCCGGTAGGTCCGTATCGTGATTTGGGACGTGGGCATATGTCCAGAATCAAATTCAAAAATCCCTAGCTCGTATTATCGCCGTTTGACCACAAATTGACTTTTATTGATATCGGGCTAGGATTTCGATTCCGGAAGTTGAAATAGCTCTGTTATATTGTTTGGGACTTACATGCAAAAATACTGGTCATTCTGGACAGTTTTGACGTGTTTCGGTGCGAGTTTTAGAATTGAAATTTTCATAAATTCATGAAGTTCGAATCGAGGTGCGAATTGTAGTTTTGACGTTGTTCAACGTGATTTGACACCCCGAGTAGGTCCGTATGATATTTTAGGACTTGTTGGTATATTTGGTAGAGGTCCGTAGGGCCTCGGGTGAGTTTCAGATGGTTAGCGGATCAAATTTGGACTTAAGGAAAAATCTAGAAATTTCGGCCTTCTAGTGCAATCGCACCTGCGGAATTTTTCTCGCAGGTGCAGGCTCGCAGAAACGAGCATTGTACTGCAGAAGCGGATTCGCTCCTGCGACACATCCATCACAGAAGCAGACAGCTTCTTTGCAGAAGTTCCCTGAGCTATAGAAGCGTCGAAGCCCTCGTATCTGCGAGACCACAGATGCGACCAAGTGAGCCGCAGATGCGAAACGCCCTGGACAGATTAAAATCAGAGGGGTTGCGGGATTTTGGCTTTTTTGTACATTTCCAACACGGGTTGAGGCACTTTTTAAGCGAGAATTCACGGGAAAACTTGAGGTAAGTCACTTGTGATCCTTGTTAGTCAATAATATTGAATTATCATTGTGTGTTCGACTAGATTACGTGTTTTTGAGGTGAAATTCGAGGATTTGGGCCTAGAGATTTGAAAATAAGATTTGGGGATTTGAAGGTCGAGTTGATGTCAGAATTTGGTAAACTTTATATGGTTGGACTCGTGGTTGAATGGGCATTCACATTTTGTAACTTTTGTCGGGTTTTGACATCTGGTACCCACTGTTGATGTTTGAATTGAATTACGGATTTTAATTGGAAAATTTAGTATTTTCATATGTAATTGGTTTCTATAATTCGTGTTGAGTATATTAAATTGTTCATGACTAGATTCGAGGCATTCAGACACCAATTCGCAAGGCAAAGGTTTATTGAAATCTTGCGTTGATTGCAAAGTGAGGTAAGTGACGTGGTTAACCTTGACTTGAGAAAGTAGGACTTGTTTGTCTATTTGCTACGTGATTTAATGTTCGGGTATGTGATGACCCAAAAGGTCATCTTTAAATTTAATAATTATTTCAGTGTTCTAAGACCTCAAAAAGCACTATTCATCATTCCTCGACTTGCGTGCGAGTCCGTATAATTTTTCGAAAAGCTTTTATGTGAAAAATAGATTAATATGTGAAAAAGAGCCTTAAAACTCAATTGAGTTGACATTGATCAACATTTTGAGCAAACGGATCCAGATCAGTATTTTGACAGTTCCGGTAGGTTCGTATCTTGATTTGGGACTTGGGCGTATGCCCGAAATTTAATTTGGAGGTCCCTAGCTCAAGCTATGGAAATTTAACGGAAATTAGAAATTTAAAAGCTAAGATTTCCAAAGTTTGACCATGGATTTGACTTTTTGATATCGGGATCGAAATCCGATTCTGAAAATTTGAATAGCTCTGTTATATCATTTATGACTTGTCTGTCGAATTTGGTGAGAAATGGAGTTGATTTGACATAATTCGGACGTTCGATTGTGAAAATAGAAGTTTTAAAGTTTTCTTAAAAATGTCATTTGATTTGGTGTCTGATTCATAATTCTAGGTGTTAAGTTAGTGTTTTGATCACGCGAGCGAGTTGGTATGAGATTTTTGGACTTGTGTGCATGTTTCGTTGGGAGCCCCGAGGGCTCGAGTGAGTTTCGGGCAGCCTACGGACCATTTGAACTTTGAGAAAAATCTAGTTTTTAGCTTCTGCTGTCATCTGGTGCATTGTGCTTCGCGATCGCGAAGCCATTCCTGATATCACGAAGAGGAAATTGTGAATCGTGAGGAAACCTGGGCAAAAGTTGTTCTACGCGATCGCGAACAAATTTTCGCGTTCCCGATGAGTAAAAATCTGGGAAACAGAACTTAAGTTCTGGAAATGGGATTTTGACCCATTTTCCACCATTTTCAATTTTGAGCTCGGGTAATACGATTGTTGGGCGATTTTCACGGAAAAACATTGGGGTAAGTGTTCCTTATCCTATATTGATTATATTTCATGATTCTATATTGGGGGGATCGGGTTGCACGCCCCAATAGATTTATTAAAAGTCCATATTAGGGGATCGGGTTGCACGCCGGAACAGACTTATTAAAAGTCCATTTGGGAAATCGGGTTGCATGCAGAAAGGTATCCCATTCAGACTGACCCAGAAAGGTATCCCATTCAGATGGTCAGACGAGTGTGAGTTGAGCTTTCAGAAGCTCAAGACCGCTTTGACTACGGCGCCAGTGTTGGTATTACCCATACTCATAGTCTTATACGGTATATTGTGATGCATCTCACATTGGGCTTGGTGCAGTACTAATGCAAGATGGCAGGGTGATTGCATATTCTTCGTGGCATTTGCCTCTACGGTGTCTCATGTGAGGTATTTACTGATCATCGTAGCCTTCAGTATCTGTTCAAACAAAAAGATCTTAATTTGAGGCAGATAAGATGGTGGGAATTTTGAAAGACTATGATATCACCATTTTGTATCACACCGTAAAGGCCAATGTGGTGGCCGATGCTTTGAGTAGAAAGACTATGAGTATAAGCAGTCTTGCGTAAATTCCAGTTGGTGAGAGACAATTAGCTGCAGATGTTCAGACTTTGGCTAATCAGTTCGTGAGGTTAGATGTTTCAGAAACCAGTCGGTTTTTAACTTGCACAATCGCCCGTTCTTCTTTTTATGAGCGCATCAGAGAGCGGAAGTATGACGATCCTCATTTATTTTTCCTTAAGGACACGGTGCAGCACTATGATGCCAAATAGGTTGTTGTGGGCGAAGATGGAGTTTTGCGAATGCAGGGTCGTATTTGTGTGCCTAATGTGGATGGGCTTCGTGAATTAATTCTGGAAGAGGCCCACAGTTCTAGGTATTCTATTCATCCAAGTGCTGCTCAATTGTATCAAGATTTACAGCATTATTGGTGGAGGAGAATGAAGAAGGACATAGTTGCATATGTAGATCGGTGTCTAAATTGTCAACAAGTCAAGTACGAGCATCAAAAACCTGGGGGTTTGCTTCAGAAGCTAGAAATTCCTGAGTGGAAGTGGGAGCGTATTACTATGGATTTGGTTGTTGGGCTCCCACGGACTCAGAGAAAATTTGACGCAGTTTGGGTCATTGTGGACAGGTTGACCAAGTCAGCACATTTCATTCCAGTGGCAGTTACCTATTCTTCAGAACGGTTAGCTGAAATTTACATTCGTGATATTGTCCGCCTTCACGGTGTGCCCGTGTCTATTATTTCAGATCGAGGTACGCATTTTACCTCACACTTTTGGAGGGCTGTACATCGTGAGTTAGGCATGCGGGTTGAGTTGTGTATAGCATTTCATCCACAAACAGACGGACAGTCAGAGCGCACTATTCAGATATTGGAAGATATGCTTCACGCTTGTGTTATAGACTTTGGAGGTTCTTGGGATCAGTTCTTTCCACTTGTGGAGTTTGCTTATAATAATAGCTACCAGTCGAGCATTCATATGGCTCCATATGAGGCATTGTACGCAAGGAGATGTCATTCTCCAGTTGGCTGGTTCGAACCAGGAGAGGCTCGGTTCTTGGGTAGCGATTTGGTACAGGATGCCTTGGATAAGGTCAAGTTTATTCAGGATTGACTTCACACAGCTCAGTTTAGGCAAAAGAGTAATGCCGACCGTAAAGTTCGTGATATTGCATTCATGGTTGGAGAAAGAATATTGCTCCGGGTTTCACCTATGAAAGGTGTAATGAGGTTCGGAAAGAAGGGCAAGTTGAGCCCTAGGTATATCGGACCTTTTGAAATTCTTGAAATGGTGGGTGAAGTAGCCTACAGGCTTCCATTACCACCTAGTTTATCAGCGGTTCATCCAGTGTTCCATGTGTCTATGCTGCGAAGATATTATGGTGATCTGTCCCATGTGTTAGATTTCAGCTTCGTCCAATTGGACAAGGATTTGACTTACGAGGAGGAGCCGGTAGCTATTCTAGCCCGGCAGGTCCAACAGTTGAGGTCTAAGAGTTATCCTTCAGTTCGGATGCACTGGATAGGTCAGCCGGTAGAGGCATCTACCTGGGAGTCTGAGTCGGACATGCCGAGTAAATATCCACACTTATTCACCAGCTCAGGTACGTTTTTTTTCTAACTCCGTTCGAGAACGAACGTTTGTTTTAGAGGTGGAGAATGTGATGACACAAAAGGTCATCTTTAAATTTAATAATTATTTCTATGTTCTAAGACCTCAAAAATCACTATTCATCATTCCTCGACTTGCATGCCCAGTCCGTATAATTTTCCAGAAAGCTTTTATGTGAAAAATAGATTAAAATGTGAAATAGAGCCTTAAACCTCAACTGAGTAAACAGTGGTCAACATTTTGAGTAAACGGACCTGGATTAGTGTTTTGACAGTTCTAGTAGGTCAGTATCTTGATTTGGGACTTGGGCGTATGCCCGGAATGTAATTTGAAGGTCCCTAGCTCAAGCTATGGAAATTTAACGGAAACTAGAAATTTAAAGGCTAAGATTTCAAAAGTTTGACCACGGATTTGACTTTTTTATATCGGGGTTAGAATCGAATTCCGAAAATTTGAATAGCTCTGTTATGTTATTTATGACTTGTCTGTCGAATTTGGTGAGAAACGGAGTTGATTTGATGTGATTCGGACGTTCGGTTGTAAAAATAAAAGTTTTAAAGTTTTCTTAAAAATTTCATTTGATTTGGTGTCCGATTCGTAATTCTAGGTGTTAAATTTGTGTTTTGATCACGCGAGCGAGTTGGTATGAAGTTTTTGGACTTATGTGCATGTTTGGTTGGGAGCCTCGAGGGCTCAGGTGAGTTTCGGATAGCCTACAGACCATTTGAACTTTGAGAAAAATCTGGTTTTTAGCTTCTGCTGTCATCTGGTGCATTGTGCTTTGCGATCGCGAAGCCATTCCTACGATCGCGAAGAGGAAATTATGAGTTGTGAGTTTTACCCTTCGCGTTCGCGAAGATAGGAACGATATCACGGAAGGTTAGCTCCCAGTGCACTACGAACGCGAGGGCCAAGCTGCGATAGCAAAGAAGGAATGAGGCAAAGGCTGAAGCACCGAATTTGTGCTACGCGATCGCTTAAGCCTGTACGCAATCGCGTAAGGTTGAGAAAATATTCTCTGCGATCGCATGGACATTTACGCGATCGCGTAGAGTTAAAATTTCGGGCAACCAAAACACGATTCGCGATCGCAAAGAATTATATGCGATCGCGAAGAGTAAAATGAACCTGGGCAAAAGTTATTCTATGCGATCGCGAACGGATTTCCGCGGTCGCGATGAGTAAAAACCTGGGAAACAGAACTTAAGTTCTGGAAATGGGATTTTGACTCATTTTCCACCATTTTCGATTTTGAGCTCGGGTAAGACGAGTTGTGGGCAATTTTCACGGGAAAACAATGGGGTAAGTATTCCTTATACTATATTGATTATATTTCATGATTCCATACTTATTTATATCATGAATCCGTGAATATGTGGAAGAAAAATTATATTTTTATAAAATATTCCAAAAACAAAAATTTAAGATTTGAAGGTTCATTTGACGTCGGAATTTGATAATTTGTATATGGTTGAACTCGTATCGGAACAAGTTCGAATTTCGTGAGTTTTCCTGGGATTCGAGATGTGGGGTCCAACTGTTGCTTTTTAAAATGAATTTTGGATTTTATCCGGAAAATTTATAAATTAATATGAAATTAATTCCTACGATTTGTATTGAGAATATTAAATTGTTTATGACTAGATTTGAGGATTTCGGACACGAATTCGCTAGGCAAAGGTTTATTAGATTCTTGAAATTTGGTTGCAAAGTGAGGTAAGTGTCGTGGTTAACCTTGACTTGAGAGAATAGAACCCCTGAATTATTTGCTATGTGAATTTCATGTGCAACGATGTATAGGCAAGGTGGCGAGTGCCTATACTTTGTAAATTTAATTTTTTGCTTAATTATATAAACATCTTAAATTGTTTTAAAATACGAATTAATTATTATAATAATTATTTCTCTCTTATTCCTTAACAAATATTAATTCTTGAGTTCCTGTAATAATTGTCACATGCTTATTTGATTTATGTATCTTAATTGCTACTTGAAATTTAGAATATTAAATATTATACTGCCTATTTTCTCCCTGATTTCCACAATTAATTGTTACTTGTCATTATTTGTTTCATAAATGAATTATAATTATTGTATGCCTTGATGCTTAATAGTGTCTCATTGAACGTGGTATTTATTGGAGTATTTTTATTACAGTTAAGAGTTGGTAAAATATATTGACGGAACGGGTTGCACGCCGCAAGAGAATTAATTGAAATGAATATATTGAAGGAACGGGTTGCACGCCGTAATAGAATTGATTGAATTGAATATATTGGAGGAACGGGTTGTACGCCGCAACACTTATTTAAAAGTCTATATTGGGGGATCGGGTTGCACGCCGCAACTGACTTATTAAAATTCCATATTGGGGGATCGGGTTGCACGCCGCAACAGACATATTAAAAGTCCATATTGGGGGATCGGGTTGCACGCCGTAACAGACCTATTTAAAAGTCTATATATATTGGGGGATCGGGTTGCACGCCGCAACAGAATTGATTGAGTTGAATAAATTGGAGGAATGGGTTGCACGCCGCAACAGACTTATTTAAAAGTCTATATTGGGAGATCTGGTTGCACGCCGCAATAGACTTATTAAAAGTCCATATTGGGGGATCGGGTTGCACGCCGCAACATACATATTAAAAGTCCATATTGGGAGATCGGGTTGCACGCCACAACAGATTTATTAAAATTCCATATTGGGGGATCAGGTTGCACGCCGCAACAGACTTGTTTAAAAGTCTATATATATTGAGGGATCGGGTTGCACGTCACAACAGACTTGATTAAAATAAATATATTGAATGAGCGGGTTGTACGCCGCAACAGAATTGAATATAAATGTTACAACCCAAATTCGCATACCTTAGATCATGCCGTAAGTTAGTCGACATATATCCAAGAAGATATTATCTTTGAGATCATAAAAAGTTAATCCTTTTGGTCTTAAACGATACAAGGGTGTATAAGA
>AWOL01S0037475.1:0-16904 GCA_000715115.1 Nicotiana otophora | reverse complement strand
TTTTGAGCTTACATCAATTGACTTATGACAACTCGTACGTACGAAAACATGGGTTGTAACAATGATATTACCATCATTTACCATCCGGGAAAGGCAAATGTGATTGCGGATGCCTTGAGAAGAAAGGCCGAGAGCATGTGTAGTTTGGCATTCATTCCGGCAGAGGAGAGACCTTTGGATTTGGACATTCAATCCTTAGCTAACAGACTTGTAAGGTTGGATATTTCATAGCCCAGTCAGATTCTTGCATATGTCGTGGATCGGTCTTCATTACTTGAGCGGATCAAGGCTCGTCAGTACGATGATCCGCACTTGCTGGTTCTCAGAGAGACGGTACTACAGAGAGGTGCCAAGGAGGTTACTATTCGTGTTCCTATAGCTCCAGGGTCACCTATGTGTTCCTAATATTGATGGTTTGAGGGAGAAAATTCTAGTGGAGGCGTACAATTCTCGGTATTCTATTCATCTAGCGCTACAAATATGTATCGCGATCTGATGGAGCATTATTGGTGGTGGAGGATAAAGAAGGACATAGTTAAGTATGTGGCAAGATGTCTAAACTACCATCAGGTCAAGTATGAGCACCAGGGGCCAGGTGGCCTACTCCAGCATATCGTTATACCAGAATGGAAGTGGGAGCTCATCACTGTGGACTTCGTTTTTGGGTTGTCGCAGATGTTGAGGAAGTTTGATGCCATTTGGGTCATTGTCGACAGGTTGACCAAGTCGGCACATTTCATTCCATTAGTGACTAGTTACTCTTTAGAGAGGTTGGCCCAGAATTACATTCATGAGATTGTTTGGTTGCATGGTGTGCATTTTTCCATCATATCAGATAGAAGCCCTCAGTTCACTTTGTATTTCTGGAGGGCAGTACATAGCGAGTTGGGTACCCGAGTAGATCTTAGCACAACTTTTCATCCACAAACTGACGGGCAGTCAGAGCGGACAATTCAGATTCTGGAGGATATGCTCAGAGCATGTGTCATTGACTTCGGAGGTTAGTGGGATAACTTCTTTCCCTTGGCTGAGTTTGCTTACAACAACATTTATTAGTTTAGCATCGAGATGGGCGCATTTGAGGCTTTATATGGTTGGAGATGTCGTTCACCCATTGGATGGTTTGAGCCTGACAAGGCTAAGTTATATGGTACTGATTTAGTTGCATCATATGAGATTGTTTGGTTGCAAATGAGATTGTTTGGTTGCATGGTGTGCATGTTTCCATCATATCAGATAGAGGCCCTCAGTTCACTTTGCATTTCTGGAGGGCAGTACATAGCGAGTTGGGTACCCGAGTAGATCTTAGCACAACTTTTCATCCACAAACTGACGGGCAGTCAGAGCGGACAATTCAGATTCTGGAGGATATGCTCAGAGCATGTGTCATTGACTTCGGAGGTTAGTGGGATAACTTCTTGCCCTTGGCTTAGTTTGCTTACAACAACATTTATTAGTTTAGCATCGAGATGGGCGCATTTGAGGCTTTATATGGTTGGAGATGTCGTTCACCCATTGGATGGTTTGAGCCTGACAAGGCTAAGTTATATGGTACTGATTTAGTGAAGGATGACTTGGAAAAGGTAAAGTTAATTCAGGAGCGACTTTGCACTGCATAGTCCAGACAGAAGAATTACGCGGATTAGAAGGCACATGATTTAACATTTATGGTGGGCGAGAAGGTTTTCTTGAAAGTTTCGCAGATGAAGCGAATCATGAGGTTTGGGAAGAAGGGCAAGCTGAACCCAAGGTTTATTGGCCCATTTTAGGTGTTGAGGCGAGCTGGGGAGATTGCTTATGAGCTTGCTTTGCCTCTCAGTCTATCGGGAGTTCATACGGTCTTCCATATGTCTATGCTCCGGAGATATCATGCTGACAGGTCGCACATGCTAGATTACAACACGGTTCAACTAGATGAGAGTTTGGTCTATAAAGAGAAGCCAGTTACCATTGTTGACAGGAAGGTTCACCAGTTGAGGTCCAAGAAGATTGTTGCGGTAAAGGTCCAGTGGAGGGGTCAACCAGTCGAGAAAGAAACTTGGGAGGCCGAGGAAGCGATGAGTAGATATATGTACTTTTTCAGCACTCCAGGTATGATTCTAGACCTGTTCGAGGACGAACGTTTGTTTAAGAGGTGAATAATATAATGACCTGACTAGTCATTTTGCTTTCTAGATCCTTGTTTCCCTAATTAAGACTCCCCGTATGTGCTTTTATTGTTTTATGACTTGCGGGGATGGTTTGTTTAAGTTTGGAAAGGTTCGGGTTGAAGTCGGAACACTTAGTTCCTTAATAGTAGCCTATAACGGTTAAGTTTGACTTAAGTTAACGTTTTGAGTAAACGACCTCGGAACCGGGATTAGATAGTCCCAATAGGATTTTATGATGATTTTGTACTTGGGAGTGTGTTTGGATAGGGTTTCGGATGACTGGGGAGCATTTCAACACTTAATGTTGAAAGTTGGCGCATTAAATATTTTTCAAGTTCTTTAAGTTTGGTTTGGAGTATACTTTGGTGTTATTGAGGTCTGTTTGGGATTCCGAGCCTGGGAATAGTTATGTATGGTAATTTATGACTTCCACACAAAAGGCGTCATTCCGAGTTGATTTTATAGGAATCGGACGTGCAGATGTGCTTTTAGAAGTTTTTGAGTTTCATGTCAAATTCATGCGTTTTGGCATCTGATTCGTAATTCTAGATGTTATTTTAGTTCTTCTATCATGTGAGCGAGTCTATATTATTTTGTTGGATATGTGAGTGTAATCGGATGGGGTCTCGGCCCCCTAAATACTAAACGGATTGGAACTAGACTCGATTTTGGACATGGGGGACTGCTGGTGGCTTCAGTCTGGTGCGTTCGCACCTGCGTGAAATTGGCCGCAGGTGCGAGCTCGCAGAAGTGACCTGGAGTAGGCTGGGAAGTGGTCGTAGAAGTAGAGTGTTTTTCGCACCCGCGAGTTCGTTGGTGCGAGGAAAGTGATCGCAGATGCGGGCGAGGCCAAGAAGGCCTGGGGGTCGCAGGAGCGGGAGTTTCTCCGTAGGCGCCGGTACGCCGGTGCGAACAATTTCCTCAGAAGCAGATGAGCAGGTGCACATGCTTCTCCGCAAAAGCGGATGCGTAGGTGCCCATGCTTCTCCGCAAAAGCAGACTCGGCCAAACTTGGTGAGAACCGCGCCTGCGATGGTTTTTCCGCAGGTGTGGCGTTGCATGTATAACCCAAGGTCCGCAGAAGCAGAAAGCGCTGGACAATGAGGCCTTTTAATCCGAGACTTAGGTCAATTTTCCTCACATTTCATTTGGTCTTGGGTTTGAGAGCACATTTGAGGGGGATTCTCATCAACATCCTAAGGTAAGTAACTCCCACCCATTTTCAAGTTAATTATACGGGTTTTAGTTAGATTAAACATGGAAAAATTGTAAAAACTTGTGGGATTTGTGAAGAACCTAGGGTTTTGGTAAATTGGAAAAATCTTTGGCATTAATGTACTGCTGTATTTATCTTTTCTTTCACCACTATGGATGTTCTTACTATGATGGTACTTTGTTTCAAAGAGATGTTACGGTTGCACGGAATCTAGTTTAAACTGTTCTTTAAAAAGGAAAACTTCCATTTTAAATATGTTAAAAATTGGTAAATAATTGGTAGTTTCACTTGTGGGCTTGCCTAATAGCGGCGTTAGGTGCAATCTCGACGGATTTGGATCGTGACAAGTATATACTTACAGTTTATGAAACACATGTTCAATGGTCATAGTGTTTATCGTAAATATTTATTGAGTCATATGTTTGATAATCAAGAGTAGGAGTGTGTATAACTTGGTAAATACTGAATTATCGCACCGCAACCAAATATTTTGATATTTGGTATTCGATATTTTGGTATTTGGTATGGTATTTGGTTTAAATTTATATTTTTTTTTGTATTAGGTATGGTATTTGGTATTTACAAAAGTAATATCGAAATACTGATATCGTACCAAAATATATAATATGTTACACAATACACATGTTATTGATTATAACATATTAAGTTACATAGTACTTTTCTTTGTTATGCATGTTGAGGCAGGCAGTAAATCCCATTTACTTCCTTAGGAAAATAGAGGAACAATGTATATTCTCTAGGATGCCAAGCATCTTAACGTAATGCATTTACGGTTTTAGGGTATTTTTTCTCGTGTATTGAATTATATCTGTTGGATTAGTCCTTGTTGTATTCTCTTACTTCAGCAACTAGCTCTAAGTAAGTAACAATACATTTTTAATTATTAAAGTTATTCGTTTATGTACCTTTTTTCTCTATATGGGTTGATACTTGTTGGTTTTGGACAAAACTTTTGTCAATAGTCATGTGAGCTTAGAACGTTTTTATTTTTGTATTTGTGAGTACTTTAGTTAAGAATATTACAGTTTATGGCTTTATGCACTATTTAATATTGAAATCGAACAAGCCGCAATTATCATATCGAATAAACCGAAACCGAAAGGAGAAAAGCCGAATCATATCAAATATAATTAGGTATAGTATTGGTATAGAATTTTAAGAAACCGAATACCAAAAATATTGAATCGAAAATGTCTAAATACCATACCGTACCATCCGACGAACACCCCTAGTTAAGAGTGAAATGCTTATAGAACAAGGAAATTTAAACTAAGATGTCTTTAAATTGTTCAAGCCAAACTTCAGACCCGTGCAATTGGAACTCCAAGCCCATTAGACCTTCTAATGCGCCGAGTCGACCCACATATCGGCCGACACATCCCATTAAAATGGATCCCTCAACCGGCCCACAACCCGTATAACCCCTAATCGGACCAACAACAAAAACAACCCAATTAAATCTCACAAGTGAGGATAACCCTCTAATTAGACCAATCCATTAATTTAAGAAGCCTGGGTCGGGCCGTAATATTTTGACCTATTGAACCGGATCGGTCCCGAACTAGTAGCTGACTCAAGGGACAATCAGCTGAACCCGACAAGATATTAATTTAAAAAATATCATTCACCTATTAAAAAAAAGAAGAAATTAAATCCCTTCACCTCTCATTTCTCATTTTACATTGGCAGATTTACGCCAAATCCAATTCCCAAACCCCGTCTCTCCCTTCGTTCTCTCTCTCTTTTCTTTTTTTCAATTATGCATTGGACTATTAGTTATAAAAATAGTCCAATTTCGTATGTTTCTGAAATTTTTAGTGTTAATAGGTATGGTTTTTCTTTCATTTTATTCTAATTGACTTCATGAGTTCATGCATTATTTTCAAGTTCGTATGTATGTATAAAGTATAATTTTTTTTATCATTGGTTAATTAGTAGATCTTGTATTTATTTTATTTTCTTATGTATTTTAAATTTTAAATTATTCAATTTATTTTCAATAGAAAGTATATTTTTCTTAAAAAATTCAAATTTCAAAATTCAAATTTGAATATTTTTAAAAGTAAGTTTTGAATCGATTTTTTTTATCCAACTAATTCTTTATTTTATAAGAATTTTTACTTAACTACGAAACATAATTTAAAATATCAGATATTTTATTCAATTTGATTCGACCCATTAAGGCCCAAGTTCGGGGGCGAGGCTGCATGAAGAGGTGTTGATAAGGAGTTTTTACAACTAACATCTGTTAGGTATTTACCATTCACAACTATAGTTTGAAATAATTATAATACATAGCTAATGTTTGTATTTTACAGCAAATTTACCATCCACATACAATTTTCAGATCTCTGCCGCCGCCACCAGAGCACCGTCGGACCATCTCTGCACCGCCATCGCCGGAAATCACATGTTGATAATTAAATTTTATTGGATTTGAATCCGTAAAATAATTTGGATTATATTTTAATTTTAAAATATATTAGTCCAAACAAGTATTATGGGTTAATATAGTTGAATTAATTATATAAGTTCAATATATATAGAATAATAAATAAGTCTAAATTCATTGGGCTAGCCCGTTTTATTGAGCTACAAGTAATGAAACCACCTCATTAAGCCCGAGATGCCATCTTCTTAGAGGCCCAGTTTGATGCCACATGAGAAATGACATGGCACACCAAGTCAAATAGAAAAGCCAATATAATTATTCCACGTGTCAAAATTGACAAGGCATGCCAAGTCAAGCCAAAGGACAATGAAATTGCGCCACGTGAGAGTGACATGTTTTGGCCAATCAAATGCGGCATTGTCACTGCTTCAATTTGATTGGTCAATGATTTAAGTCAACCAATCAAATCACACAGCTACATCCCTCCCATAATTATAAATTGGGGTCTTCATAACTCAAAAAAAGGACCGAAATTTATAACAAGACTCAAAAGAGAGCTCGCGGATCAAACACTGCAGATTTATCTAAAAGCTACAATCATTCAAGTGTTATAAGGATTAAAATATCAAGAAGAAGATTCAAGAACAAGGTCCAAGCCCTTGGATTAAAATACATCAAAGTCAAGATCAAGGTTCATGCACTTGGATTAAAATAATAAAAAATAAAGATTAAGCTCTAAGGCTCTTGTATTTATTTTGGAACGAAGAATCAGAGATTGTAACACTCAAATTACTTGAAATAAAATATTACGATTGTTGAAATATTTTTCGATCTTGATTATATTTTCTTGACGCAAATTTATTGTCTACAAATTCTAGCACGCCCAGTGGGACCATGTCTACCTCTCATCTCAACTTTTCAATCACCAAAGTTCAAGAACATCGAATTGGTTTCATAGAAAATCAGCTGCAGAGCAACTTCCACTAAGGCAGTTAATTCCAAGTTCCATACTGATGTTGAAAGCATCCTCAATGTTACCTTTGGAAGCTTTGGGCTAGTTACAAGGAGCAAAGCAAACTCTTTAGGATTTTCACCCTTTGGAAGCAAACTCTTTGGACAACAAACACTCCAAGTGTCGTCCATATCAACCCCTATTTTTGGATCTTCATCCTCAAAAGGATCAAGATCCTCTACAAGCACGATCTAAAAAGGGAACGACATCGCCAAAAGGATCAAAAAGGTTCTTGCCCAATTGTTTATCTAGGTCCAAGAAACCTTTCATGCAAGCCGATAATGAAGACTTGAGTGCTGGATCTACTCTAGTATTCATTAACGTAACATCTAAGCTCTATCCTAATAATGATCCATATTGTTCTTCATTCTCTACAATAATCATACAAGCAATGGTTATTGAAGCTTCTACCATAGAAGAACAACTTCTAAATTTGCCGAAAGCAGTTGAAGTCTTGTCAAAGCGCGTGCAAGATCAAGACACTAAACTTTCCAAACTAACAAATAAAATGGATAACATAGTAGAATGAGAATCCACACAAATACCTTTAAATTTCAAAGGTCACAAGAGAAAGTAGACTTCTCTGAAAAGAAAGCACCTACAACCAAGGAGATCCAAGTCTCCGTTGAAGGTCTGATTCCCTTTGAGAAATTGAAGGATTTCAACATGGAGGCAATCTAAGATAAGCCCAAGTCATAGTACAAATTATCTCTCACATATGCAAAGCCGTATATACAAAGAATTGATAACTTAAAGATGCATATTGGTTGTCAACCTCGTAAGTTGCAACAATTCGATGGCAAGGGAATCTGAAATAACATGTAGCACACTTTGTTAGAACTTGAAACAATGCTAGAACGTATCACAATTATATTGTCAAAAGTTTGTTCGATCTCTCAAAGGTAATGCATTTGATTGATACACAGATCTTGAACCTGGTTCCATCGATAGTTGGGAGCATTTGGAACAAGAGTTTCTCAATCGTTTCTATAGCACAAGACAAAACATAAGTGTGATAAAACTTATAAACACTCATCAACAAAAAGGATGAGCCAGTCATTGACTTCATCAATTGCTGGAGGAGCTTAAGCCTCAACTACAAAGATCGCCTTAGCAAAACTTCTGACATCAAAATGTGTAGTAGAGACATGCATTGGGGTCTTCGCTATATCTTACAAGGCATAAAGCCCAAAATATTTGTAGAACAAGAAACTCGTACTCATGATATGGAACTAAGTATGGCCACAAGTGGAGACTAAGGGATACTTGTCTTTGAGCCTTATGTCAAAGAAGAAGAACACGAAGGCGAGAATGGGGTCAAGTTTTCATTCGAAAATAAAACCAAAGAGTCTATGAATGTCACTATGCTCCTCAACGCACGAGCCTAAACTGCAAGTTATAATGCTCCTCAACACATGAACCTAAACTGCAAGTTATAATGATCCTCAACACACGAGCCTAAACTGCAAGTTATAATACCCCTCAAAGCACGCCAAACGATCCGAAATTAATCAAACAACGTGCAAATTAATCAAAATATATTCCAATGCTTACAATTTAATAATTTATAAAAATTCTCATCTCCGCTCGAAAAGTCAACCAAAAGTCAACGTAGGTCCCACATCTCGTAATCTGACAAAATTTACAAAATTCGATCACCCATTTAACCACGAGTCCAACCATACCAAATTTACCAAATTCCGATCAAACCTCGACCTCCAAATCCTAAATCTAAAGTTTAGAAAATTTCTACCATTTTCAACCAAAACGCTAATTTAATGATAAAAACAATAATATATTTATGTAATTTAACCTAGACCGAGTTAGAATCACTTACCCCAATCCATATGGTGAATAGCACCTAAATAATCGCTTCAATCCAAGCTCCATAGCTCCAAATGTGTTAAAATGGCCGAAATCCCCGAAATATAGCTTATGCTAAGGTATTTACCCTTCGCGATCACGGAAAATACTTGCGATCGTGAAGAACAACTTTTCTCAGCTCAAACTTTCCCTTCGCGATCGCGGAAAATGCTTCGCGATCGCGAAGAACAAGTTGCCCAACTCTTCCAGATAACCTCTAGTATAATAGTCATAAATTTTGGTACAAAACTCCAAATAATAAATGATTTTGTTTTCTATAAATTAGACACCAAGAGAAACAACTTTTATTCTTGGATCATCTCCAAATTCCTTATAGATTGCAAGATATAAGCTTCTAAAGTCAGCCTATGCAACAGAAATTCCTTCTATGCGATTGAGAAAAGGCTTACGCGATCGTGATTCACAAGGCCCCAAACTGTCTTCGAGAACGCGACCAAATGTTCGCGATCACGATGCACACCTCTATAGCAAAAAAAAAGCAGCAGTTAAAATGGCCTAAAAATGGTCCGAAACTACCCCAAAACTCACCCGAGCCCCTCGGGACCCCGTCTGAATATACCAACAAGTCTCAAAATATATTACGGACCTGCTCGAGGCCTCAAATCACATATAACAACATCAAAACGGCGAATCGTACCACAATTCAAACCTAGAAATCTTTAAATCTTTCGATTTCCAAAACTTGTGCCGAAGCATATCAATTCAACTCGGAATGAACTCAAATTTTGCGTACAAGTCATAAATGACGTAATGAATCTACTGAAATTTTCGAAACCACAATCCGAACCCGATATCTTAAAAGTCAACTCCCGGTCAAACTTGTGAACATTCAAAACCTGTAAGTTTTCAACTTTTGCCGATTAGTGCCGAAATCTTCTTGAAATATCCAAATAAAATTTCTGGCGTACGCCCAAGTCCAAAATCATCATCCGGATCTAACAGAATCATCAAATCTCCAATCTGAGGTCGAATACTAAAAAGTCAAACTCGGTCAACTCTTCCAACTTAAAGCTTCAACTATAAAATTAATTCTTCCAACTAATTCCAAATCACCTGAAAACCAAAACCGACGATTCACACAAGTCATAATACATTATACAGAGCTACTCAATACTTCAAATAGCTAAAAGAAGTGTAAATGCTCAAAACAACCGGTAGGGTTGTTACAAATAACTACATTACTAGCAGAAACATGATCAACCCAGGGAATCTATATTATATTAAAAGGAGGGTAGTGAAGCATGCGGTTAAGCCAAGTGGCAAGCTAAAAAGAGCCACTTGGCAATTTTAAGACAACATTAAAAATTTAAATTTTAAATGGAAACATAATTAATGGAAGTAGTTTAATGAATCTTTTACTTAATCTAAATAGATCTTAGACAAATCTAATCTATATATCCACATTTAAATTCATATTTATAAGTATTTGTATCTATATCTATATTTATATCTATATTGATCCACCCATAGATTTGTTTCTATATTAGCTAGAAATATGGAGGTAAAAAATTAATTAAAATTATAATAGAAAAAAAATAAAAAATATAGAAAGACATAAATTGTCACGACCCAATTTTACCTATAGGTCGTGATGGTACCCAACATCACTACTAGGCAAGCCAACTAGTGAATTAAACATATATTTTCTCTTTTATTATATTTTCGAGTAGTTAAAATTTCCTTACTTGCAAGATTTAAGAAAATAAAAGGTTTTAAATAAATAAAACAAACAGTTCAAAATCACAATTCTACTAGTATGTGTGCCAAGACCTACTGTCACAAGTATATGAGCATCTAGTAAATTATACAAACTTCTAACCACTATGTGAACTTGAAATAGACCGAATACAAAATACAAAAGAGAGAGATTCTAGGGCTGCAGAACAACTCAGGAAGCAGCTCACCACTAGGCCTCGGGATATCTGGGGTATGCACTGGTAGGACCGCCTGATGCACCTGTCTCAGATCCTGCACAAAAAATGCAGAGTGTAGCATGAGTACGTAAACAAAGTGTACCTAGTAAGTATCATGTCTAATCTTGAAGAAGTAGTGACGAGAGGTCGACTTCGACACTTACTATGAGTCAATAATATTAAGATAGAAATATTTAAATAAACACGGTTTATGTGAATAATAACATATTTCCTCAGCAAGCATGAATAAATAATTATTTTACAATTCAATAATTTCCAATAAGTCATTTATCTTCACAAACTACAATAAAACATGTCAAGGCATCGTGTAATTATTATTATTAAGCGCGATTTATGCCGAGGTGTACGACCCGATCCAGAATAATGTGTACATTGCCGAGGGTCGAGCGACTCGAACCATAGATGCATCTATCTACTGCCGAAGCGTTCAGCCCGTTCCACAAGAAGAGGAGGATACTTTATAAGCATTTGACTTAAATATTATTGAGGTTTTATACAAAATAATACTAATTTCATTAGCGATCTTTCACAATTTCTCCAACAAATACTAACATAATTAGGCATTTTAAATTAACAAGTATGGTGCAAATATTCCAAATAATTCATGAATTGGGTCCTAAAACTACCCGAACAATAGCATAATAGTAGCTACGCGCGGACTCTCGTCACCTCGTACGTACGCAGCCCCCGCAATTATAAAAAAATATTTATTTAATCATCTATGGGGTAAATACCCTCTTACAAGGTTAGACAAGAGACTTACCTCATCTCAAAGCTAACTTCCTGGTCACGATTTCGCGTTAAAGCCTCAATTTGGTGCCGAAAATCCGAAACTAGCCAAATGTTATATAATTTAATCAGTAAATACTCAAAATTTCATAATTTATCTATTAGAGTAATTACCCAACTCAATTTGGTAAAATTCCTAAATTCACTCGGGGCCCACGTGCCCGGATTCCGAAAATTTTCGGAGGGAATCGTCACCCACAACCTTAAGAACTCAAAAATACAATTTTCCTCCCATTCCATAACCATTTTCGTGGTTAAAATCTCATTTTTATCAAAACCTAGGGTTTTCATCTAAATCCTTGATCTTCATAATTTACATGTTATAATCTACCCATAATCTATGCATTTAACTCACAATAGATATAATTAACTTACCTCCAAGTTGCTAGGTTAACACCCTTCTCATCAAGCTCCAAAATCGCCCAAGAATGGAGAAAATGGGCTAACAAATGGCTGAGCCCCGTTTTTAAGACACTCTGCCCAACACACTAAAGTCCTTCTTTGCGAACGCGATAAAGGCCTCACGTTCGTGAAGGCAAAATTCCCCAGGCCCTTAAAATGCTCTTCGCAAACGCGACAAGGGTCTCATGAACACGAAGGCTTACTTGGCTGTCACGACCCAAATTTCCCTCCGTAGGATATCGTGATGGCACCTAGTCTTAAGGACTAGGTAAGCCTAATAGTAATTGAATTAATGGTAACTCAACCAACAATTATTAAATATGAAATAAAATTTCCTACAACCCGAAAACCGGTAGTACAAGTCACAAGCTCTACAGAGTTTACTAGAAAAATATCTACATACAACTGTTCCAGAATAAAATCAACAGTGCAAGAAAAATATCAGAAGATAACTATGGGCCTGCGAACACGACAACAGGTATACCTTAAGTCTACACAACAATGTCCAATCAATTAGCAAGATTATCAACAACAATAAGGTACCTGGATCTGCATAAAAATGTGCAGGAAAGTAGTATGAGTATACCACAACGGTACCCAATAAGTATCAAGCCTAACCTCGGTAGAGTAGTGACGAGGCCAGGTAAAGATACATACCAGACATATAAACTTGTACAAAATGCTACATAAAGCCAACAAGGAAGGAATATCGATGTAAGGCCATTAACCGAAGAATTTCCAATTCAAATCAATAATGAGAATATAGAATAACAACGAGAAAAAATTCAAGTAATTACGCAACAAAATAGTCAGAGTAAAATTGTCATATGAGTAAGTTCAATTAGGGAATCATATGACAAATCAATCAATTAAATTATTTATGATGCATGTATTTCAATATAAATTACCCGAGGTATCACTCCTCGAAATCTCAATTCATGATTCACAACTTTCAAATTCTTACACAGGTGGCATCTTGTGCCTACATCTTCCAAATCACTTTTTGCACGGCAAAATCCTCGTGCTACCATGTGTATAATTTCCGTATCAATATCAACCAAGATGATAAATGAATAATTTAAACACAATTAAATATAATTTTCAAATTAAATGTAGTGAAACATCAAATGAGTCATTAAACTAATTTAGGATTTAAATAAGGTAAAATAGTGGAGAGGTTGTACAAATAGAATATCAATTGTTTAGTTTAGAAGTATACGAGGTCTGATAAAATGTTGTATTTATACAAAATAAGACATTCAATCAAGTTTTAACGAAATAAATATGGGATTTATTAAAGTAAAATGAAATAACAAATTTTCATGCAATTTACACGACAATAAGATAATGAGAGGATTGAGACATCAATTAGAGTAAAAATATAATCACCATTAAAATTAGTAGACCTTCGAATGAGGTATGAGTTTTATTTTTGAAAGACACACAAGTGGAACAACTTGAACATTCTTTCATTTATATCTGCTAAATTTTTCAGCAACTTAACATATCACATAAAATGCATGACTCACACATTGAGTCCATATTATTTCTTTTTTTAAAATATATTGACGGTTAATTAATTATAATCAAATACAATGAGGTGATTTAAGAAACGACAATAACCGTCCTAACATGAAATACATCATGAAAATCACAATCAAAATTAACCTTAATACCACAATCTTCATATTTGTTAATTTCGTTGCGGCGTGCAACCCGCTCTAACAATATAATCTTTCAAATAAATTCCGTTGCGGCGTGCAACCCGCTCCAACAATAACACAAAGTAAGCAACCAAATTACAACCAACTACGATATACCACAAAGTAAAAAGGAATTATGAGGCTACACAAAGAAGTCACAACCAATGAAAAAGGCTACACGATAGTTCACGAAATTAAATTGCAAGGAAGTGACAATCCACAAGCCAAGGCACAATTTATGAGCATCAACTGACAATTAAGGTATGTAGCAGGTAAAGTATGAACTCAACGAGTGGTTACAATCAACAATTGGCATATCAGGTGGCATCAACAACAAAGATGGAACATGTGCTAAAAATTTCAAGTAAAGCACGTATAAACAACTATAACACAAAAGATATAGTCATGAAACAATAGTTACAATTAGTTACATGAAGGGAGCCTAATAGTCCAAACCAGTCAAATACCAAATATAGGTCGTGTAACCACTCGTCACCTCACATACACGACCTGCACATAACATGAATGATACAATTATCTCAAATGCTAAGGGGTGGTTTTCCCCACACGAAGTTAGACAAGACACTTACCTTAACGAAGTTAGGCCGATATTCCAAAATAGGCCTCTAACTTGAATTGATCTTCGGACAGCTCAAATCTATCCAAATTAATTGTATAACTTCATTAAAATTCATCAGAAATAATTCCAGATGATAAAATGCCGACTTAAAATTTCACATTAAAAAATCAACCAAAAGTCAACACGGGACCCGCCTCTCGGAACCCGACATAATTTTTATGAAATCCGAACACCCATTCTGATACAAATTCAATCATATCCATTTTATCAAATTTCGATAACGAACCGTCCTCTAAATCTATATTTTTCGTTTTTGAAAGGTTTTACAATTGTCACCAGATTTCCATCTCAATTCACTGATTAAATGATGACAATAACAATGGAATCGTGTAAGATAGCCAAAACCGAGTTTGAATCACTTACCCCGAAGAATTCTTCGAAAATCCCATGAAAAATCACCACAAACCGAGCTCCCAAAGTCCAAATGTGAAATAATACCCTAATCCTCGTTTATATAGTACACAATCTGACCTCTCATTGTGCTGGCCGCATATTTTCTTGTGCGGTCGCATATCCCATGTTCTGTGGCCACTATCCAAATTGTACGGCCACACTTCAATAGTGACTGCACTACTAGACTTCCGTAAATTGGCCATAATGTTCTCTACAAATGTGCAAATGATTAATGGTATACCTTTCTGGAAACTAGATGCAAAGGTATACAACTTTCGTTTATGAATCATCTCCAAATTCGTTATATATTTGTCGGTTGAACAAAGCTCTTTATGGATTAAAACAAGCCCCATGAGCATGGTTTCAGCATTTTACTTCATTCCTTCTTCGTAATGGTTTTCGCAATAGCATGTCTGATTGCTCACTTTTTATATGTACTTGTCATTCTGAGATTGCTATTCTTCTTCTCTATGTAAATGATATTCTCCTTACTGCATCATCTACTACTTTTCTCAACTCTTTGATCAAGACTCTTAAATCTGAATTTTTAATGAATGATTTGGGTTTAATTAATTATTTTCTTGCCATCTCGGTCACTCCTCAGAGTAATAGTTATTTTCTTTATCTATCTAAATATATGAAAGATCTCCTTAATCGTGAAAATCTTCTATCTTCTAAGCATGTTGCCACTCACATTACTTCTAAATGTTTTCTAAATTCAGATTAGTCTCCTCCTATCTCAGATTCTACACTTTATAGGAGTCTAGTTGGTAGTCTTCAATACTTAACATTTACGCGCCCAGATATTGCCTTTAATGTCAATCAAGTATCTCAGTTTATGCACTTTGCTTTGTTAATTCATTATACTGCAGTTAAACACATTTTACGTTATTTGCATAGAACTTTAAATCATGGCTTGTTCATTCCTGGCGGTTCAATTGATCGTTTGATATGCTACACTGATGCTGATTGGGCCGGTTGCCCTTCGACTAGGCGTTCTACTTCATCTTACTGTTCATTTCTTGGTGGTAATCTCATATCTTGGTCTTCTAAAAAGTAAAGTGTTGTCTCTCGATCAAGCGCTGAGGCTGAATATAGATCAATTGCTCATGTCGCTGCAGAGATCACTTGGGTGAAATCATTACTACGGGATCTTAATTTACCCATTCTATATCCCTCCACTATATTTTGTGACAATGTTAGTTGTATTTATTTGGCTCACAATCCTATTCAGTATGCTCGCACTAAATATATTGAACTTGATATTCATTTTGTTCGAGAAAAGTTCGCTTCTGGTGCCCAAGTTTAATACGTTCCCAGCCAAGATCAACTTTCAGACTTATTAACAAAGTCTCTTCCTTCTCCAAGGTTGATGTTTTTGCGTGAAAAGCTCAATGTTCTTTCAGACCTTGTATCACTTGAGGGGGTTGATAAGTATATTAATTTGTACTAATCTCTTGTAAGGATAGAATAATCTTTACATACCAATGTATAATCTATATATATCTCATGTAAAATTTTATATGATTAATGAGAATCTCACTTTGTTACAAAAGCATCTAGAAACTCTAAATTATTTCTACATGATCAACTCCTAGTGACATACCATAAAAATGGTGACAATCTTGAGCTTCTTACGCCTATATTAAAAACGTTCGTAGGATATAAAATAATCATCAAGACTATTAGGATATATGTGGTAAACAGGTGTGTCTTTGAAACCCAATTACTAGAACCACCAAATGGATTATTAACCCTAGAGTTCATCTCAGCTTTTTTCTTCTCAGTTTCAGTTAAAAAATCAATATATAATATAAAGCTGGTCTTAAAGTAGGTGACACAACACCTCTCTTTGTCTAGCATTTATATTTTTCTTTTTTCTTTTTTTTTGACTTTCTAGTAATGGTTGAGCATAGTCTTTTATTACAAACTTTATGTGTTGGCCTCATTAAGTTTGTTTTGATGATTGACAAAGGAACACATGCATGAACCAGGTCCATGGATAGTGTACACAAGGGACGGGTAGAATCAAGCAAAAGGCATGCACGTGAAAGGAATAAGTATAAGTAGTTATTTCTGATAATCCCTGAACGAAAAGATTGCATATTTGATAAGGAGCAGAACTTCTTACTTGAAGAGAACTCTATCCAAGATAAGGAAAGAGTTAGAAGTTGAAGATAACTAGAACTCTTCCACTAAGGAAGAGGAAAGCATTAGACTTCTAATTAATCTTTATTTATTAACTCTATATATATCAGTTGTGTTCTCTTTTACAGGCAATGCACACATACTGAAGTTAAGCACGAATTGAGAGCAAAATAGCAAGGCATTTTGTGAGCAATTCTTGTGAGATTTAAGAGTGCGATTC
>AWOL01S0037474.1:43136-56144 GCA_000715115.1 Nicotiana otophora | reverse complement strand
GGCAATGCACACATACTGAAGTTAAGCACGAATTGAGAGCAAAATAGCAAGGCATTTTGTGAGCAATTCTTGTGAGATTTAAGAGTGCGATTCTGAAGCTACACAAACCAGATTGAAGAACCAGCTCCATAAAGAGTTTTATGTGTATTTGTTTATTTCTAGTTCAAAGTGTAGTAGGCGTTTTCAGTTGTACCTTTCAGCTTTCTAAGAAGCAAATTGTACTAGGTACCTGAGTTGTATCTTTCAAGTTAGAGGTAACTTGAAGTAGTTGCAACAGCCTGTGGCGTGTTGATATAAGGGTTAGAGTTAATCCTTAGGTTTGCAAGAGTTTGTAAACTTTGTTGTTGGCTCAAAGTTGTAGTGAAGTGTTTTGAGAAAATCCTACTAGGTAGTAGGTCGTGATTTTTTCACCTTTTGAGCCGGGTGTTTTCCAAGTAAAAATCCTTGTGTTCTTTACTTTTTGCATTATTTATTCTGCAATTGTAGTGTAAGGAACGCATAGAAGAACTAGGTCTTTCGATAATCCAATGCATGCAAAAATTAGATACCACACAAATCATCCCCTCCCCACCACCCCTCTTGTGTGGTATTAAAGTATAAAACATCAAATTGGTATCAGAGCCGGTTATCCTTGAAGAGGCTAACACCTTAGGAAAAGATCAAGATGAGTGCACTACCTGGAAACTGTAAAGAGCAATCCACCACTAGGCCACCACTATTTAATGATCACTGCTATTCTTTGTGGAAGGAGAGGAGAAGAGATCACTTGCAGATAATTGATGGGTGCTTCCAGTGTGGTAAAAAGAACCACATGATCAAGAATTGTCCTATGTGGGAAGTCGAGTGGAAAAAAGAGAAATCTGAAAGAAGGAACAGAAAGAAGGAACAGGTTCATGACAAGAAGAATTATAACAAAAGGTCATCTAAAGGTTGCTACTTGGAAAGATAGTTCAGATGAGGACACTGATGATAATGATGAACGAGCTCTCATAGCAATTCGAGAACCTGAAGATGAACCTGATGAAGAATCTGAGATACGTTTTTTGGACCTTAAGAATAAAATTAAACTCCTTTCTAAAGATAGACTATCAGAATTATTGCTAACTTTAATTGATGAATCTAAGAATATAAGTTATGAAAAGGAACAGTTGTCTAAGGAATGTGTGATTTTGAAAGCAAAGTGTAAGAACCTGAAACTTAGGGTTAGTGAGACTATACGTGAAAATACTGCATTAAAGAACCAGGTTCATGCATTTGAATCAAATGTATTAGAACTTAGATCTAAAAATATAAAGTTAAAGTTAGGGACAGGAAAAGGATAGCAAGTGATATACAACTCAACCTAGAGGATGACTTAAGGAAGGTTAAAGAAGAGCTATACAAAAAGGAAGAAAATGTAAGAGTTTTGAAAGAGGACTTAACAAAGGTTAAACATGAGCTTGATAGAACATGTAAATAGAACAGGTCCTCCAATGCACTTTCATGGCTACAAGAACACCATAGTAGCAACAGAAAGGGACTTAGCTTTGGGAACTCTGCACCTAAATGGGATCCCAAAAATAAGTACCTAATACTCCCTGAGAGTAATATTTGCACACACTGTGGAAACACTGATCACTACAAGAGTGAATGTACTGCAAAAGAAAAGGTAAGTCAAAAGAACAAAGAACTTGTTCAAGGGAAAAATAGGCTACCAAGTTGGGCTAAAAAGAATTTGATTCATCCTTTTGCCTATAAAAAGGGACCCAAACTAGTTTGGGTTCCTAAGACTAAGCCTTGATTTCCTTTTGCAGGTCCAAGTGAAGGGGAGCAACCAAATATGGTACATGGATAGTGGCTTCTCAAAGCATATGACAGGAAGCAAGAACCAGTTTCTTTCACTTGAGGACCTCAAATGAGGTAATGTCTCCTTTGAAAATGGGAAGAAAGGTGAGATCATTGGGGTTGGAAAGATAGGTAAGACTGATTCTCACTCTATTGAGAATGTCTACCTGATAGATGGACTAAAGTACAATCTAATAAGTGTATCGCAATCGTGTGATAGAGGTAACATGGTAGCATTCACCTCTACCAAATGCTTTGTGATTAATATTACCACTACCAAGATTATTCTGCAAGGAAAAAGAGTGAACAATATATATATTGTAGATCTGTCCACACTTTCAGAAAATGAACTCACTTGCTTAAGTGTGTTGGATAATGATTCCCTCATTTGGCACAAGATACTTGGACATGCCAGTCTGAGTCAACTCAGCAAATTAGTCTCTAAGGACCTGGTGATAGGGGTGCCTAACATCAAGTTCAAGGAAGATAAAGTTTGTGAGGTTTGTGCAAGGGGAAAGCAGGTAAGATCCTCTTTTAAATGCAAGAAAATGGTAAGCACTACCAGGACGATGGAACTGGTCCATATGGATCTTTGTGGTCCAATGAGAACATCAAGTAGAGGTGGTAAACGATATGTGACGATGCTTGTTGATGATTATTCTAGGTTTACTTGGACATTGTTTTTAACATCTAAAGATGAAGCATTTGACATGTTTACCTCTTTTGTTAGAAAAACTCAGAAATAACTAGGTAATCAACTTGCATCAATTAGGTCTGATCATGGCACTGAATTTGAGAATGCTAAATTTGCTGAATTTTGTGATGAGCATGGAATAAATCATAGGACTCCACAACAAAATAGAATAGTTGAAAGAAAAAATAGGACACTTGAAGATATGTCTAGGACTATGCTTCTTTCTAGTAAACTACCCTATAGCTTCTAGGCAGAAGCTGTAAACACTGCATGCTATATCATAAATAGGTGCATGACTAGACCTCTTGTAGAGAAGACTCCCTATGAGTTACTTAAAGGGAGAAAATCAAACATATCCAATCTTAGGGCATTTGGATGCAAGTGCTATGTGCACAATAATGGTAAAAACTCCCTAGGTAAGTTTGATCCCAGAAGTGATGAGGGAGTATTCTTGGGATATTCTTCACATAGTAAACCCGATAAGGTCTATGAAAAAAGAACTATGTGTGTAGAAGAAAGTGTTCATGTGGCTTTTAATGAAACTAACATTATTTCTAAGAGACAGGAACATGATGATGAAGCAATTGGGCTGGAAAGAAACTCAAAATAAACCATAGCCCATACTGAAGCTGCACCAAAGGAAGGAACAGGTGATGGAACAAGTCCTTCTACACAGGGAAACCTGACATGGGGAACTAAACAAAGAAGAACTGATCCTCAAACCCTGAGGGAACCTGTCCATAAACTTGTTGCTCAGAACCAAAACACTGAAGGAACATCTAAGGGAAACCAGCTGGTTGTGAAACCTTATAAATACCAAAGTTCTCATCCCATTGAGAACATAATTACTGATCCAATCTTTGCAATCAAAACCAGATCTTCTTTGAAGAATCTTTGTGCTTTTGATGTTTTTCTATCTCTTATTGAACCTAAAAATATTGTTGAGGCTTTGCAGGATGTAGACTGGGTGAATGCAATGCAAGATGAACTCAACCAATTTGAGAGAAGTCAAATTTGGCATCTGGTACCAAGACCCAAGGACAAATCAGTAATTGGCACTAAATGGGTCTTCAGAAACAAACTTGATTAAGATGGAATAGTTACAAGGAACAAGACAAGATTGATGGTTCAAGGATATAGTCAAGAGGGGGGCATAGACTATAATGAGACTTTTGCTCCAGTTGCAAGATTAAAAGCAATTAGACTCCTCATAGCCTTTGATGCTTACATGGAATTCACTCTCCATCAGATGGATATAAAGAGTGTCTTCCTCAATGGCTATCTAAAGGAAGAAGTGTTTGTCAAGCAACCTCCGGGCTTTGAAAGCAAGGAATGTCATGATCATGTGTACAAGCTTGACAAGGCACTTTATGGGCTCAAGCATGCTCCAAGAGCATGGTATGAAAGATTATCAAAATTTTTGCTTGAGCATGGCTACAAGAGAGGTAAAATTGACAATACTTTATTCTTGACAGAAAAAGGTAAAGATCGCTTGGTAGTTCAGATATATGTTGATGCTATAATCTTTGGAGCAACCACTGATAAATTAAGTAAAGAATTTTCTAAACTAATGGGGAGTGAATTTGAAATGAGCATTATGGGTGAGCTTAATTTCTTTTTAGGCTTACAAATTAAACAAAATTCAAATGGAACTATGATCCATCAGCAGAAGTATGTAAAATAGTTGCTTAAAAGGTTTAAAATGGAAGATTTCAAAGAAATTGACACTCCTATTGCAAAAGCTACAAAATTGGATGTGGATGAACCTGGTTCATTTGTTTATTAGAAGTTGTATAGGGGAATGATTAGCTCCTTGTTATATCTTACTGCTAGCAGACCTGACATTGTTTTCAGTATAGGGCTTTGTGCTAGATTTCAAGCAAATCCAAAGGAGTCGCACTTGACTGCTGTCAGGAGGACCTTGAGATACCTAAATGGCACCACTGACCTCTGTCTATGGTATTCAAAGGTTGTATCCCCATATTTTGTGATAACACCAGTGCAATTAGTATGACCAGAACCCAGTCCATCACAAAAGAACTAAGCACATAGATGTTGGGCATTGTTTTCAAAGGGATAATTTTGAGAGGTGTTGATCACTGTGGAATTTTGTGCTACTGATAAGGAAATTGATGACATTTTCACAAAAGCTTTGAGTATGGATCACTTTAAAAGGAACAGGTTAGAATTAGGGATGATTAAGATCACCTAAAAGAAATCGATTCTAACTCAATGATTGGTTAGATAATTTGTAAATTTTGTGAATAATTAGATTAAATATTGCTCAGTCTCATGCTTTTATTAGTATACTCTTGTGCCATGTGCTAAATATCTCACTGGTGTCTAATGATATTATCTTTATTTTCTTGGAAAAAGTCAGTCTCACACAAGAGAACTTTCAGTGAAGAACCTGGTTCATCGAGCTTATAAGGTATGTATTCTACACTTCGCATAATTTGAAATAACTGTATATAGATCATGAACTAAAAAGAGTCCCACTTTATCCCAAACTACTTTTGAACCAATCAGTTACAAACGAACCAGTTTCACCAAGAGCCTTACAATTTACATGCCATAATTGTCGAGATTTATGGGGAAGAGTCTGACGCCTCTTCAAACTAAAACTCCTAAGATGAAAAGACTTCTAACCTCCAAAAAGTTGGTGTTACACACTCAACCTTTTCAGCTTTAAATTGATCTGACCTTAACCTCTTATCTCAAATATTTTCGAAAGATCAAAATATCTGAAACCTCAAAACTCTCTGTATTTCTCTCAAGTTTCTGAACTGATCAAATGGCAAACACCCATGAGAATCCCAAAAACTCTGAACCCTTCCTCACCACTCAAAGAACCTTCACCCACACTTTCAACCACCCAAACCCCCAAGAAACAGCATATCAAAATGATTGCATGTAACACAATAGCCAGTAGAGAACAAGCTAAGAAATTGAGTGAGATATTACAAGCAAGTCAAGCAGAAGAACCATAAAAATTCTGATGATCTCGTCTGCGACAGAGGGAGGAAAAAATCAGTTTCATCTGAAACTGAATAGGTAACTTCTAGGTTAGAAATTTCTGATATTGCTTCTAAAATTGCTGAGAATCTTGAAAATAGGTTTTGAAGAGAATGAGGGTGTTGAAGTAGATGTGAGGAAAAATGGAGAAGAAGGAGTGGCTAGATCTCCTTCGCCCACTCTTGTTGGTTTGACTGAAGAAGCTGGAGCAATGATTGTAGTAAGTGAAGAGATTAGTGATAATGAGGAAACTATGATTGAAAGTATGGGGATAGAATCACAGGAGATAGGTAATGGTTCCAGTGTAGAAGTGCAGTAGATGGGCTGGTTAGGTTAAGAAAACAGTTTCATGAACCAGTTCCTTCTTTTGCTAAGATAGACAAGAGTCCTGATCTTCTACAAAAGGTGTCAGAAAGTTACAATCAAAAGAAGAAGAACAAAGTTGGAAAGACCGCAGGAAAAGGCATGGGTGGCACCAAGAAAAAAAGTGCTCCTTCTATCTATGTAGCAACTCCTCCCACAAGAGGAAGAACTACAAGGAGCCAGAAGAAGCAGAGTGAGGCCAATATAAAAAGGGCTTAGCTGAGAATACCGAGAAAGTCACTTGGAAAAATAAGAAGGCCGGTAAGCCAAGTAGAGTAGTCCAGATTAAGGAGATGAACCTGGTTCTTGAAGATAAATATGAGGATATGGAAGTACCCATACCTAGTGCCAAAAATAGAGACTTCTCGAAAGAATTCTCGAGAAACAGAGGCTGAGGCTAAGGGCTAAATTGTGTCTAAAAGAACTAGGTCTGCTAAAAGGAGCAAGGAGGCTCAAATAGTGGAAGAAAATGACTAAGGATGCTGAGATTGAAAGGCTGAAGAAACGATTGGCTGAAGTAGAGGATGAGAAAGACTCTCTCAAGTGTCAGCTTTCAAAGTAAAAGGAGAATAATTATAGTATTCTTCAAGATATGTTGAAACTGCTGCAAGCCAAGAACCAAAAACCTGGTCCTTCCCAGTTTTTAACCCTTCCTAAGCCTAGTTGTAACCAGTGACCCAAGTTAGAGTTATTTGTCTTTTGTTCATGGTTCTATGTTTTTATTTCTTCTTATGCTTTGTGGTAGGAACTTATCAATCAATGAAAATCAATGAAATTCACTGCTTTTGCTCTAATTGTTTGTTGATATTTCTTAGATGGCTAATATCCTTAGATTGATACAGAGAAAATTGAATCCATGATTGCATTTGAAGTAGCCCCAGTGGCCATGAGTGATATCTGCTAAAATCTGGTTACTTAACTTAACTATGCAACTTTTCGATGATGCCAAAAGGGGGAAAATAAGGTGTGTTTTTACTTTGGACTGTGATGTTTATAACCTAATGAGCCTGGTCCTTGATGATTTGTGTCTTTAAAATGAAAAATATTCTAATAGTGTGTTGATGTTGAGCTGAGTTGAAACATGTTTCATGCTTATAAAAGCACGAAGTTTGTTATCATCAAAAAGGGGGAATTTGTTGGCCTGAGTAAGTTTATTTTGATGATTGACAAAGGAACACATGCATGAACCAGGTCCATGGACGGTGTACATAGGTGACGGGCAGAATCAAGCAAAAGGCATGCACGTGAAAGGGATAAGTATAACTGGTTATTTCTGATAATCCCTGAACGAAAAGGTTTCATATTTGATAAGGAGCATAACTCCTTACTTGAAGAGAACTCTATCCAAGATAAGGAAAGAGTTAGAAGTTGAAGATAACTAGAACTCTTCCACCAAGGAAGAGTAAAGCATTAGACTTCTAGTTAATCTTTATTTACTAACTCTATATATATCAGTTGTGTTCTCTTTTACATGCGATGCACACATACTGAAGTTAAGCACGAATTGAGAGCAAAATAGCAAGGCATTTTGTGAGCAATTCCTATGTGATTTAAGAGTGCAATTCTGAAGCTACACGAACCAGATTGAAGAACCAACTCCATAAAGAGTTTTATGTGTATTTTTTTATTTCTAGTTCAAAGTGTAGTAGGCGTTTTCAGTTGTACCTTTCAGCTTTCTAAGAAGCGAATTGTACTAGGTACATGCGTTGTATCTTTCAAGTTAGAGGTAACTTGAAGTAGTTGCAACAGCCTGTGGCGTGTTGCTAAAAGGGTTAGAGTTAATCCTTAGGTTTGCAAGAGTTTGTAAAGTTTGTTGTTGGCTCAGAGTTGTAGTGAAGTATTTGGAGAAAATCCTATTAGGTAGTAGGTCGTGCATTTTTTATCTTTTGAGCCAGGTGTTTTCCACGTAAAAATCCTTGTGTTCTTTACTTTTTACATTATTTATTCCGCAATTGTAGTGTAAGAAACGCATAGAAGAACCAGGTCCTTCCATAATCCAGTGCACGCGAAAATCAGACACCACACAAATTACCTCCTCTTGTGTGGTATTGAAGTATAAAACATCATTACACATGCAGCAATCTTGAAAACTTAGAAGACTCGCTTAATTACAAAACTTGCAGGGATCCTTCATCATTAAACCTTGATACTCATATATATTCACCACATAAGTATGTGCCGTTTAGGTGGTGGTGTCGTTTCTTTTCTCTCTTGAGTTGGGTTAATGTTTGATTTCATATACCTGGTAGATCTTTTTGCGAACTCGGTGTATATTCAAGATTCAAAACAATGGAGTTGATATGTAGATATTTCCTCCTCTTCCTTTTTGGGCAGTGCATCATTCTTCTTTGGTTTTCCTTTGTTCTGTGCTCCTTTGTTCTTTGCTCCTTTGTTTTTTGCTCCGTTGTTCTCTTCTTTTCCTCTCTTCTTCTTATTCTTTTGGTTTTCTGCTTTGTAACGAATCCAGTGGGACAGCCATAAGTCAATTAAAGTGGACCAGGACAGCCATAAGTCAATTGGACCGGAGGAAATTTTAATTAACATGCACTGACATGTTAGAAAAGAAAGGTCCACGTACTTACCTGAGTGCCAACAGTGCATTTTCCGATATCAATATCCGTTTCTTGCTTCGGAGCACCATCCTTCTTGAGCCACCCGTTTTCCTTGTACCATCTCTTCTTACATTATTGTCAACAAGCTCAATCCACTCATTTCCGTGTCGTGTTTTGCCCGCTTAACCTCCTCACCTGGGGTGCATCAGTGCCCGCACCTCGAACCAATCTTTCCCCCTATTTCACTAGTATTCCCACCCCAACTTGGTTGTTCTTGTTACTACTAAAACTTAACTATTACATAATCTTTTGCAATTTCTCACACGTGCAAGTACAAAGTTATTTTCTTTAAAACTTATTTGTTCTAAGGGTGTGTTTGCTATGAAGAAAAATATTTTTCATGGAAAATGACTAGTTTTATCACTTATTTTTCTTTGTTTGGTTAGTGATTGAAAACTTTTTTCCGGAAAAAAAAATTTGTGTTGGGTTAGAGAGTAGAAAATATTTTTTTATGTTACTCTTCTCCCCCCAAGTCCATATGTTTTATATGTTGCGGAAGCCGAATATATAGAGAGTGATTAAATCATAACTACTATATCTAAAGGTAGCTAATAAATAGTAAATGAGACGATAATAAAAAGAACATCAGAAATTAACGAGATTCGGAAAAATTTAATTTTTGCCTAGTCCTCGAACACAATCAACTCAAATTTTATTTCACTCCAAAAATACAAGTGAAATACTACAAGAGAGAAAGAAGATTCAAATGCCTTAGGAGATAAGAAGGCAAGTGAGAGGTGTTTTACAAAGTGATATCGAACATCAATGTGATTCGTCCTTGCATGATAAACTTGGTTCTTTGCTAATTGGATAGCACTCTGACTATCACAAAATAGTGTGATGCTTTCTTGACTAATACCAAGCTCTCTAAGCAACCCTTGAAGCCAAATTGTCTCATTTACAGCCTCCCTAATTGCCATGTACTCTGCCTCAGTAGTAGAAAAAGCAATCGTTGACTGCAAAGTAGACTTCCAACTAACTGGTGCATTTGCAAAAGTGAAAACATAACCAGTAGTTGATCTACGCTTGTCCAAATCACCCGCATAATCCGAGTCATAATATCCAACCACATACTGGCGCAACATAAACTTGTTTGCACACCATATTTTCCTTTCCGCAACATATCCAACCATTCCAAATTCAAGTTTGCATACCATATTTTCCTTTTCATCAACTTTGAATCCTTCTGGCGGAGTCATATAGATTCCTCATCCAAGTCTCCATGTAAAAATGTAGTTTTTACATCTAACTGAACTAGTTCCAAATCCAATTGTGCTACCAAAGCCAACAAAACTCTAATGGAAGAGTGTTTTACAACTAGAGAAAATACCTCATTGTTATCAATTCCCTCCTTTTGAGCGTACCCTTTGGCCACCAATCTTGCTTTGTAGCGAACATCTTCTTGGTTAGGAAATCCTTCTTTCTTTGCAAATACCCATTTGCACCCAATTGCTTTCTTGCCCTTTGGGAGATTGGCCAATTTTCATGTGCGATTCTAATGAAGGGACTACATTTCTTCATTCATGAAAATCCTCCACTTATCTTTTTCTGAACTTTAGACTGCGTCTTTATAAGTGGTAGGAACACTATCAGCTACAATTGATGCTGCACAAGCCACAGTCTCTATGAGACAAACAGGTTTCTTTATTGTTCTTTTTGGCTTGCTAGTTGCTATTGATTCAAGTTGTTGTTGGGGTTGGAATCTCCCCTTCCACTGACTCTTCTTCCAGGGGAAAGTCTTCTATTGTTTCCTCGTTTTCTCCTTGTGTTGGGAAAATTAATTTTCCCTCAAACTTCACCTGCTTAGAAGCACCATCAGTTTGTTTGACATCTTCAACTATCACCTTATCTATTATAGAAGATTCATCAAAGGTAACATCTCTGCTGAATATAATTTTTCTTGTCTCTGGACACCATAAGCGGTGTCCTTTGACTCCAGAAGTAATCCCCATAAATATAGCTTTCTTTGCTCTCGGATCCAATTTTGACTCTTTCACATGATAATATGCAATTGAGCCAAACACATGCAAAAAGTTATAATCTTCAGCAGGTTTTCCATACCATTTTTTAAATGGTGTCTTGCCACCAATAGCGGCAGATGGTAGACGACTAATGAGGTGGAATACATATGTTATTGCCTCAGCCCAAAATTCTTTGCCCAAGCCAGCATTGGACAACATACACCGAACCTTCTCCAGCAAAGTTCGGTTCATGCGTTCTTCCACTCCATTCTATTGTGATGTATTTTTGACGGTAAAATATCTCAGAATGCCATCATCTTCACAAATCTTATTGTAAAGATCATTTTTATATTCTCCACCGTTATCTGTGCGGAGACAGTTTATCTTTCTGCCTGTTTGAGTCTCTATCATCGCTTTCCATTTGAGAAAAAATCTCAGTACCTCACCTTTGATTTTCATAGTATACACCCACACTTTCCGAGAAAAGTCATCAATAAAGGTTACAAAATAGTGTTTCCCACCTAATGAAGGTGTTTTGGAAGCATCCCAAACATCAGAGTGAACATAATCCAAAATACCTTTAGTATTATGGATAGTCGTTTCAAATTTAACCCTTGTATGTTTTTCCTTGACACAATGCTCACAAAACTCCAGATTGTAAGTCTTTACTCCTTTTAACAATCCTTGATCTGATAAAATTTTTAAGGATTTTCCTCGAGGATGTGCCATAACTTGGTTGCTTCTGCCTCCTTGTCATCACTGGATGTCACTGTTGTTGTCCCAATAACTATACTACCATAATATTGGTACATGTTATTATTTCACCGAATTTCCTTCATTATCACTAGTGCACCGGAGCATATTCTCTTTACCCCATTTTCTACAACGACTTTGAGACCCTTTGACTCTAGGGCTCCTATATTTTTCTTCAATTCCGGTACGTATCGAACATCTGTTAATGTTCTAATTAATCCATCATGGTTCCTTAATCGGATTGAACCAATACCATATGCGGTAAGAAGATTGTTATTTGCGATGTGAATAACTCCACATTGACCTTCTTGAAAATCAATGAACCAGTCCCTGTTAGGACACATATGATAGCTACAAGTTGAATCCATCAGCCATATGCCAGATGGTTTGAATGGCAGTTGTAACTAGTGAGAAATCAGAGTCGTTACAATCAGCTACATTTGAATCCATGACAGCCTTCCCATTGTTAGGTTTAGCCTTGTTTTTTAACTTTGGACAGTCTTTCTTCCAATGCCCCTTTTCTCGACAAAAGGCGCATTCATCTTTGCTGGGTCTGGATCTTGACTTGGATCTTCCTTTCTTCGTTCTCATATGATTTTGAGAACGACCTCTCACGACTAGTGCTTCTCCTTCTCCACTCTTTTGTTTTTCTCTCTTTCTTTGTTTATAGATGTACAAGGCAGAACAAACTTCTTTGAGAGACACTTCATCATTCCCATAAAGTAGAGTAGTTTCGAGGTGCTCGTACTCATCGGGAAGTGAATTTAATAACATTAAGGTCATATCTCCATCACTAAAAGTCCCCTCCATATTCTGCAAATTTGTCGCCAACTTATTAAAGTTGGTGATATGATCATTCATTATAGTACCAGGAACATGTGTGAGGCGTAACAGTCTTTTTTCGTGTAAATTTTATTTTGACTATTTTTCATCAAGAATTTATCCTCCAATGCATTCCACAATTTACTTGCAGAAATTTCTTTTGTGTATGGATACTTCTGTTCTCTTGTGAGGTAAGATCGAATGGTACCACAAGCAACGCGGTTTATAATCTTCTGATCCCCTTCTCTGATATTGTCTGGTTTATTTACTTATATGGCAATATCTAGCCCTTGTTGAAAAAGGAGATCAAGAACCTCAACTTGCCATATCCTGAAATGTCCTGACCAGTCAAAAATTTCAACTGCAAATTTCACATTTGACATAATTCTTGTCATAAGCGAAGATGCCAACGACATATTACTGACACCCGATGTGGACTCTTCAATTTTTTTATCTCCCATTTTTTTTACAGATACTATTTATTTGCTGACAGTACATAACACCAAAGTAATTCTTTTCTGATGTGGAAGTTCAGACTATGCTGCAACCACAAAGCATACTAAGATAGAACCTTGGCTCTGATACCAATTGTTGTTGAAGCCGAATATATAGAGAGTGATTAAATCACAATTATTATATCTAAAGTTAGCTAATAAATAGTAAAAGAGGCAATAATAAAAAGAACACCGGAAATTAACGAGGTTCGGCAAAATTTAATTTTTGCCTAGTCTTCGGACACAATCAACTCAAACTTTATTTCACTCCAAAAATACATGAAAATAAACTATTTTTAAAACATAAAAATAAACTACTCATTTCGTTGAAATGTACATCTCATATTTACAAGAAAGGCTAACTAAGTGACATAACTCTTTTTTCCTTAATCAGTGAAGAGAACAAAAAGGTGAAAATTTGAAACCCCGCTTCAGTCCTAATTAGATTTGAATTGTCCACACTTCAGCCC
>AWOL01S0037474.1:2912-30655 GCA_000715115.1 Nicotiana otophora | reverse complement strand
GGGGGGGGGGGGGCAACAGAATTCTCAATTATCTATCAAGCCAATTCTTCTACTAAAATGACCATTGCGACCTCAATGCTTATCATTTAAATGACTCTTTACGACACAACTTTAATGATATTAACATATTAAATGGTTTCTCTCCTTTGCGCAAGCAAGATAACTTTAGTCTACATAATTCCATCAAGTACCATTCAGACATTCACCAGTTCCAAATGCTTCATTTCTGAATCACCTTGTAGCAGCTATTTCGGAAATTTAAAAAAATGAAGAGAGAGAAAAGCAACTGAAGATGCACTTTATAAGGCCGCAACTTGATTAAGAATGGAGTTTGAAATGCCCAGATGCACCATAGCATGAAATTAAACTTTGTGGAAGGCAGGTAATGCAGAAATATACCGAGAATGACTCATGACCATAGAGGCTGCCCGAAGAACGCATTCCAATGCCATTCCCAGTCTCAGCCCTCTGTTCATAGCTCAAAGAAGCAGTTGGAGGAACATTGGGCAAAACTGGAGCCAGTGAATGACCAGTACCACCAGTGCGTAAAGAATCAGCACCGGCAGATGGATTAAAATTACCTTCTCGGCCTTTCAGAACATCATCTCTGAGCCTCAGTACAATCTGGATAAGGGCATCCCTCACACTACTAATTTCCCCAGCCACCTACGATTTTATAATGATGTCAGTAACTCGAGGAAATATACAGATAAGCAATTAAAATAAAACTCAATTGATTGCAACTAATATGAAAGACAGACCTCAACAAGTTCATCATTTGAATCTGCACATTTGGGCTTCTGGCCTTTCGAGATACGTACATCAGCTCTAGTTCTCTTCCGGATTTCATTAACGATTGAACCACCTTTCCCAATGATACATCCAATGATCTTTGATGGAACAAGTAGACGAAAAGTTACACTATCCTCATCTTCATCATTTATTTTCCCTTGCAGCAGCAAGACAGCTTCAACTGCCATGGATCTAAGATCATCCACTGACTACAGAAAACCAAAAGCTGAATAAGGTTAATACATGGAATACAAGATGCCCGAGATGAAACAAACTACTTTGATATAAAGCTAATTGCAAAAGCTACATAAACAACCTACTAAATACAGTTACTATATCAAAAACAAAAAAATAGATACTATCCACCTCCTCAGCAATCTACACATTTACCAATTGGAAGAGCCGTTACAGGCTTACCATGAAAGACCTCAAAGTTTAGGAGGGAGTAAATGTGCCTACTATTTTGTTTCCTTCTAGTAAGGATAAACACAAGAAAAAATGAAAACCTATCAGCAATGGTTACTCTGTGAAAGTTTGTTTCACAATGATCTAGGAGAATAAAAGCACATGCAAAGATAGAACACCATATTAGCAGGAGAGGTAAGCAATGCATTGTACCTAAAAAAAGAAATCAGACTACTAAAAGGTCAAAATGTCACCAACACAAGCACCAAAGAAGTCTGGAGAAAAAAGCAATACCTCAGTGGAAATGACTGTGATGATGCACTGATCACGATCGGCTTTGGCATCACCAACCTCAATACGAGCACCACTTGCTTGCCGTACACTTTTAATAGAAGCTCCTCCTTTTCCAATAACACGCCCAATATTGTTAGTTGGACACAACACTCTAATAGTCAATTCCTCAGTTTGAGAGGCACCACCACCGTAACCAGAAACCATGGGAAGAGCAGAAGAATAAACCGGCCATGCGCTTCCTGCATCTACATAACCTGGAAGCTCTGGTATGTGTGGGGTCCCTAAAACAGATGGAACAGATCTAGATGGGATAATAGGATCCACATTTTGATAAATCCCAGCTGCTGGATATATGGGAACATCTGAAGGAATAATAATGCTTGGACGAACTTCAGGAACATTAGTATTAAGAGGAATATCTTCCTTAGGTGTGAACTTGTACATGATTGCAGAAACAGCAAAGAGCGATCTCTTTACTGATTCTGAGTCACCAGTTATCTGAGTTAAAGTAAAAGGCTGTCAATTCATGTATCAACTACAACACTTAAACACCGAAATTTCAAAAAAAAAAAAAGGAATATTTTCATGATAGGAGCAAATGTAAATCTATAAGCTTTGCCTAATGTACTAACAATATTTAACTATCAATGAACAATAAAACAACTAACCAGAACAAAGTTATCAAACTCGAGAGCACAGGAATGTGTTGGATCGCTAGCATCTTTAGCAATAACTTTAATATTAGCCCTCATCTTGCTTCTCAACTTCTTTATGGTGGTACCAGATTTACCAATGATATTTGCAGACTGGCTCGATGGAACAAGAAGCTGACACTCCTCTTTTTCCTTGCGCTTCTTATCAGAATCTCCAACAGCTGCCAAAGCATTTGCAATTGCCGTATAAACCCTTAGAAGAGCATCCTGAGCAGAGCAAAGAGGTTTTTTCTCATTGAACTCCTCGTCAACCTCAACATCTTCCTTTTCTTTTACATAGCAATAAATGGTTATAACTCTATCCTTAGCACCTGGAAATGGGTCCACCACCTTGACCTTCGCCTTGGTCTCGGCTCTAATCGAATTTATAACTTTCCCACTCTTTCCAATAACACTACCAATCACATTATCTGGGCATAGAATTCTGTACACCACTAGTTCATCATCGCCTTTCTCATCTCTCTCTGTCCTCCTCTTCTGGTTCTTGCTATCCCCGTCATCCCTACGCGATCGTTTTCCAGTCTCGCCCATAATTTACTACCAGAATTAGCCCAAAATCCACCATAAGTTAATATAACCTAATTAACCAGTTATGCACAGTCTTGATAAACAGAAAAATGAAACTAACACAAACTATTTAAGTATTACACATTCCAAAAAATATGATTTTCAGACCTGACTATTCCACAAGGTACCTGCTACTCCCCACCAGCATAGATACCGGGCAACTCTAACCACCAAGGTTTAGGCAGGTGGGAAGAAATCACCTACTATTTTTTGTTTTGCCTCCGCTAGATTTGAACCTAATTAACCAGTTATGCAGAGTCTTGATAAACAGAAAAATGAAACTAACACAAACTATTTAAGTATTACACATTCCAAAAAATATGATTTTCAGACCTGACTATTCCACCAGGTACCTGCTACTCCCCACCAGCATAGATACCGGGCAACTCTAACCACCAAGGTTTAGGCATGTGGGAAGAAATCACCTACTATTTTTTGTTTTGCCTCCGCTAGATTTGAACCTGAAAACTCATGGTTCTCTTCTCACTTCATTGATTACTAGGCCACTTCCACACATCTTGAAGAGGAAATAGATCAATAGTGAAAAAACCCTAATAGCAAAATTAAATTTCCACAATTTTTTCCATCTTCCATATTCCCCCTTAGTAATTAAGCACATGATAACAAATATTAAAAATTACAAAAATAAATTGCTCATCAACTATGCCTCAATACTAAACTAGTCAAGTCACCTATATGAATCCTTTGTAATAGGGGAAAAAACACATCGAATTAAATAAAAATCGGTCCCATCAAAATAAATAAATAAATTGGAACTAATCTTGAAGAATTAAAGAAATTAAGGAGCAAAGCAACATAGCACATACAAAAACCCTAGCTCATAAAAAGATCCAAAAGAGAAAAACACCATAATCTACAAATTAAAAAGAAAGTAGACAAAATTAGTGTATAAGGGTCATAAAGAATATGTACCTAAATTGGGTTAACGAAGAAAAGAGTTATTGACTTGTAGCAAAAACCCTAAATATTGATATGATTCAAGTGTATATAGAATTTTAGGTATAGGTCAGACAGAAGCGAGAAGGGGATTGGGGGGTTGGGGTGGGGGGGAGATAAAAGCTGCGTACCTGTAAGATGAGTAATGAGGTTACTGTGAGAGGTGATATCTCACAGATTAGGGTTGTTTTTTTTTAGATTTCGGACCGGTTTGTTTGGTTCGGTGTTCGGGCTTCTTCTTTGAATTGGATGGATAGGACTCGGATACTACGAAGAGAATGTACCAAAGAGGATATTTTATGAGTTGGAATTACAACTCGTGATACTACTATAGTACTATGTATTAGAAAAAATTTATGCAATTGATATTTATACTAAATTAATAAGCTTATTATAGTGTTATAAATTAAAGTTAGAATATAAATTATTTAATTATGATTAAGTGATAAAAGTTATAAATATAAGATATTTCTACATTAATTTATTTGATGCAAATATTCAAGTATAGTAAATGTCTCTCGTGTTATAATCAGTTTCATTCAAGCAAATATTATATTGGAATAAGATTGTGTCATTAGATTATATTTGGCTACTTCTTAGAAACAAAAACCTTGAGAATGGAAAAAAAATATTTTATAATTTATGTGCTACCTGATTATTAGTTACTGAAAGGTTAAAAGTATCAAACTTCGACAATCAAAAAGGGCATAAGAATAAAACGGATTTAATCAGTAACGAGGTTAAATGTACCAAAAGAGTAACACCTGAAATAATGATTGAACTTCAAAAAATGACTAATTGTTCTATAAAACAAGAAAATTATTTTCTAATCATAGCCAAACAAAAAAAAACAGGGTCATAAATATGCATTCTCTATATATGCACAAATAGTACAGCCACTAAGACCAACTTGCAATATGGTTGGAGGCAAAGGCAGCTTCAAACTTTTAAGAGAATGGATGCACTGTTACGAAGAAATAGATTCATGAAATAAATTTGACAGATTTAACTTTAGAATTTTACTATTGTAACCATCATACTTTTAAAAATTATAGGTTCAAAATTAATAATTTTTTAAAATAATAACTTTTATGTATATATCAATACTCCGTATAAAAAATAATGGGATGCATTAAGCCCTTTGATTATATACTACCTCATCAATTGCTAGTAGTTTTTATGTACACATTTATTTGATTATACATTATAAAATTTTATGGTGAAAAAAGAAGAATATGAATTTTAAAAAGTGTTGCGCTTGAAAATTTTAGAAGAATATATCAAACAATAAAAGAAGAAATATTTAAATCACTTAATTAAAACGCAAAAAGTGACACTGAACATACACATCCTCGTGACTGGGTTCAATTCTAGCAAAATAAAAAGGAAAACGACAAGATAAATATAAGATTTGAACTTCTAACTTCACTTAGAGAGATACGAGATGCAACCGATAACCATAACATCATATAATACTTTGAGCTTGGGTACACACTGGCATGTTCTAAATTTATGTGATCGGCATCCCGCACTCTACCGACTCGAGTGAACCAACCCATATAATAATACCATTTATATGCATAATAGATGCATGAAGAAGCCTTTCCAAAGTACAATCGTCTTAATAAATAAAATAAAGCATAAATACAATCTTTAAAATTACCTTTTCATTTAAATGAAAGAACAAAAAGGTAAAGAGTTTTATTCATACATGTCATATGAGAAACCATAGAATTACAACCCAAAATAAATACTACCACTATCTATGGCATCTCTATGAGTGAAATAGTCCATCAAGGTATACCCAAATGACTCAAAAGATTAATAATAAAGTCATTCATAAGTAGTGTAGAACCTACCAAAAAGTAGCAACAAGAGATGTAGAGTTGTCATTTCGAGGGGGCTCGAGCTGCTCAGGTCTAGTCCCTAAAACATAAATTAAAAATTTGGCAAAAGAACCTAAGCTCCACATGCTTAGTATTGTCACGACCCAAAATCCTGCCCTAGGTGTCGTGATAGCACCTAGTCTCTAAGACTAGGTAAGTCGATTACTAACAACAGTTAAGCTAGTTTAACAATGATATTTTAAAAGTAGAGTTTAATATAATTATCGAAATAAAGATGAAACAAGCATAAGCGGCAATAATCACAACAACCTCCCAAGACTAGGTAATAGAGAGTCACGAACTCGAGAGGAATACATAGAAATACCTCAAAATTAAAAAAATACAATATTGTTCGGATAAAGAATTGACAGTACAATAAAAGGAGAAGGACTCCAAGGGACTGCGGCCAAGCAGCTCTACCTTGAATCCCCGCGATCAAGAAGCTAACTCTGCTTGAGTCTGATATCTCCAATATCTGATTCTGCACAAAAATATACAAAAGTGTAATATGAGTACACCACGGTCGGTACCCAGTAAGTATTATGACAAACATCGGTGGAGTAGTGATGAGGTACAAGTCAAAACACCTACTAATCATAATAATATGTGCAATATATAAGTATAAAGCTAATAATGGAAGCAAGAATCAGTAAATGGCAACAAGAAATAAACATGTGATATAAACAGTAAAGTAATCCGAACATTGTTAAAGCACTAGTGAAACCAAAATAAGGAAAATAAATGACAACCAACTAATCAAGTCGTACACAAGTCTCACAACAACATTACTCTGGGATTCCTCATCTCAAAATCACAAGTCACGAGTCCCAAATCACAAATCATATGCTCACGGCACCTCATGCCCACATTATCAATCAGGACCATACTGACAACTCGCATGCCAATATCTCAATCCGCCCGCCATGGTCACAGGTTCACAATCACAATCCGCTCGCCATGGTCACAAGCTCAATACCACAATCCGCCTAGCATGGTCACATGTTCACTATCATAATGGAAGCAGATAATACAAGAATACAGGGACATGATCAATGAATGTCAAGTTTCATACTCCTGAACCGGTGTAAACGGCATGCTATGGTGTATGTTTGTGCGAGTGTACTATTACAGTCCAAGTCAACAATTAATATCAAAGACATCGAGTAGCTAATTGGCAGTAACGGAACAAGTCATGTAAGATGCATGACATACACAAGTAAAATTATTCCATCACACGAATATCATCAACATTATGTCCCCAGGACATCACATGTCATCCCTGACATAGCCACCCGTATCTCTTTGTATTGACAACATCATAATAACTACTCTTATCACTCCACCCAGACAATAAACATAATAGTCACCCGTATCACCCTGCATAATCAACAACAGTGAGATGCCACCCTTATGCTCTGCATAACAACAATCAAAACACACAATAAATCACATGTGCTAACATCATAACAATACGACATATCAATTCGTACCACAAGTGCCCGTAGGTCACAACCTTTCCAAAATAACAATACCAATATCACTACAACACATAGCCCACGGCTCAACCACGATATGTACAAAAATCTCAATAGTAACAAAAATGAGATGGATAAAATAACTCAACAATGAATAATACACCAATAAACAACAACTTCAACTAAAACATGTTAATGACTTTCAATATCTTCAACTTCAATTAATTGTTTAAGAATAAATTCAACAATGATGGTATTTCCATGAAATGGCAACTTCAAATCATATTGAATGACATAAGCTAACAATGAAAGAGATGGTCACGAAACAACAACTACGTCTAAATGCATGAGAATAACCCGACAACGAAAGGATATCATGTAACAACAATTTTTATTAAGAATAACTCAACAATAAAGGAGATCACATTACAGTAAAAGAGGTAATAACTTCAAATAAGGCATATAAGAGTAAACTTGACAAGTAAAAGATATGACATATACTAACAACTTCAAATAAAGCAAGTGGGAATAAACTTGACAAATAAAAGATATAACATGTGCTAACAACTTCAAATAAATACATGAAAGAAGCCTAAGAATCTAAACCGGTTAATTTTGCCACATATAAGGCGGGTACACACTCGTTACCTCATGTACACATCTTCCGCATAACTCAAACAACATAATCAACCCAAATCCTAAGGGGTAGTTCCCCCACACAAGGTTAGGCAAGATACTTATCTCAAAGAAGCTAAATCAATACTCTAAAATAACCTTCTCGTGTGAAACAATCTCTGGACGACTTGAATCTAGCCAAAATAACTTAATATCATAAATATAAGCCATAGGAAATAATTCTGGATAATAAAGTTTCGATCTTTAATGAAAATCGAAAAGTCAACCCAAAAGGTAAACCTCAAGACCGCACCTTGGAGCTTGACCAAACTCACAAAATCTGAATACTCATTTCGATACGAGTCCAGCCACGCAAAAATTATCCAATTCCGACATCAAACTTCAAATCATCATTTTTGTGTTTTAGAAAGTTTTTTACAAAAACCTCCAATTCTCCAATTTAAATCACTAATTTAATGATAAAAATAAAGATGACATCATGAAATATAATCAATTTCGGGTCAAGAACACTTACCCCAACCCAAAGCGTAAAAATCCCCTCCAAAATCGTCCAAATTTGAGCTCCCTAACTCAAAAAGTGATAAAAATATCATAATCCTCTAAATAGAGTACTTTTATATTCTGCTTAGGTATCTACTCATTGCGATCGCGGAACATTTCGCGCGATCCCGAAGAACAAAATGAAGGCTGCCAAAAATAACCCTACGTGAATGGGTAAATACAGTCACGAACGCGACTCACAACGACCTCATCTTACACGATCGCACCTTATGCGAACGCGAAGAACAAAATACATGGCCTCCACAGCATGGTCGCCCACGACACGATCACGTACACCCTATCGCGAACGCGCAGAGTCAACATTCCAGAAGTCCGCAATCACGGGAACGCGAAGAAGGAAAATCTATCGGTCCACCAAACACCCTACGCGATCGCGGCTGACTCTTCGCGATCGCAAAGAAGGATATCCCACAATAGAAATCAGCAAATTCCAAACCTGAAGAAATGGTCCGTAGCCTATCCGAAACGCACCCAGGTCCCCGGGACACCGACCTAATATACCAACAAGTTTCAAAACATAAACGTACCTGCTAGAGGCCTCAAATCACATCAAACAACATCAAAACTATGAACCGCACCTTAATTCAAGCCTAATGAACTAATGAACTTTCAACTTCTATATCTTGCGCCGAATCATATCAAATCAACTCGGAATGACCTAAAATTTTGCATGCAAGTCCCAAATAACACAACAGAGATATACCAACTCCCGAATCGCAATTCAAACCCGATATCAATAAAGTCAACTCCCTGTCAAATCCCTCAACCTTCCAAACCTTTAACTTTCCAACTTCGCCAAAATGCATCAAATCAACTTACGGACCTCCAAATCCAAATTCGGACATACGCCTAAGTCCAAAATTGGCATACGAAGCTATTGGAATCATCAAAACATTATTCATGAGCCATCTATATAAAAGTCAAAGTCCGATTAACTATTACCACTTAAGCTTCTAAAACAAGAATCATTCTTCCAAATCAATCTCGAATCACCTGAAAACTGAATCTGATCATACACGCAAGTCATAATACATAATACGAAGCTTCTCAAGACCTTAAACCACCAAACGGAATGCTAAAGCTCAAAATGACAGGTCGTATCGTTACATTCACCCCTCTTAAACAAACGTTCGTCCTCGAACGTGCCAAGATCTGTTCTGAAACCATGAAATCACTGAATGAACTCACCATACATATACTCGCGGGTGACCCCACGTCATCCCAATCCACATAAGTCTGACAACACCATCTCAACTGAAGATTATTCCTTCTACCCATACTGATAAGTCTTAGAACCAAATTTTCAACATTCGATCATTTCCCAAAGACCTGATTCCCACATAAACATGTTGTATCAACCTCAACCAGCTGCAACAACTCATGCATACACCCACAAGGTATAGCTACACGATGTAGCACATCATTCATATGCCCAAAGCAACAACTCTAGTTGCAATAACTACCCATTACCCAACCCGGTACCGGTAACTAGCCTCATATCGACTAGAATCTTGTTCGAAACCTTTACAACATTGATAACGATGCAAGAAACATGAAGATCTCATAACCATTCCCCCAAATTAACAAGTCACACCCAACACCACCCGGGCACAAACCTTGCAATCTAAACTCACAAGCACAACTCGAATATGACAAAATATGGAAAGAGAAACACATGAGAGAACTACCGAACAAGTCCAACTAGTACAACTTCCCATCGGTATCATACTACGGATCCATTCCACAAGGGAGAAACACAACATATGAACTAATCACAAGGATATCATTCTAATATAACTCTATCACGGCACGTATTACCCGGTCCAAACATATCAATCCACATGGTAATACGAGGATCCCATCCTCAGCTCTGAATCACAAATAGAATACATATCACACCAATCGAAACCTTCCATTAACTCAATTCCGCAATACAAAATCACAACACGTAATGGACTTCCCATATAGTAGAGCACCTAAATCACAAATGGTAACCAAACCATCCAGAAATCAAATCAAAACCTACCGTAATGAGTAACAGAAAGTTCATCCTAGTCTCATAACTCTCAATCGTGAACAAACTAAAATGATAGACACGAGCTACCACTATAGAATCTTCCAACATGGGTAAACACATAAGCAGAATACAGAAAATCACGAAACACATCCATATATGAAGTAAGATAGGAGGACTCATACCTATAAATAGGACCAGATCAAAATAAGACTGATGCTCCTCTATAACAAACCGAAACCATACCTATAGAGACATCATCTGGTGCAGCGACCTCAGCCCTACCAGGGAAAACATATCAACGGGCAGGGCCTCCCCCCTAGGACGCCCTCTACCCGCCCGTGATCTACATCTAGCTTGTTGTGCAGGTGGAGTAACAACTGAAATGGAGTCCATAGCCTGAGTGCCTTGATGAAATCCACCTTTCCCGAGTTTGGGACAATCCCTCATGATGTGCATGGTATCGCCACACTCATAACAACCCCTATACGGGCGTGGTTGTTGGTAGGGGCGTACAAGTTAAATCGAACCGACGAACCAAGTCAAACCGAAGAAAAAAATCGACTTGTGGTTTGGTTTGGTGTTGAAAAATAAAAAACGGATCACTCTTGGTTTGGTTTGGTATTAACAATGAAAAAAAAGTCAAACCAAATCTAAACCAAACTGACTCTCTCTCTCTCTCTCTCTCTATATATATATATATATATATATATATATATATATATACACACACACACATAAAAATAATCATTAAAATCTAATTTGTAAGTATTTTCTAAACTGTTTTATAGTTTTCAATATCTTAAGATATTATTTAAATGTGGGCTTGTAAATTCACTATCCACTAAGTAGATTCTATCTACATAACCTAAAACTGAAGCCCAAACTAAAACCCAACAAGACAAAAGACAATAAAATAGGTTGTTCTATATCTTTTGTATCTTCCTTATGTTCCAATTCCAAACTCAAAGAACCCCAAATATTGGAAACCCTTCCCTCCACTTCACACGAGCTACCGCTCTGCAAGAAAGTTGACAAGTAGCCATTGTTCAAGTCTGTAATTGCATAATAGTCTTACTGCTCAAATACAATTTGGAAGGCCAAAGTGTTTAATTAAACCAATTATGTTATTTTGTCCCTTTAGATTTGGGTATAATTGTTATCTTAGATTATTGGTCCTGAATTTTGATGTTGCGAGTTGTGTTCTTTCACTTTAATATTACACTTAAATTTATGATGAAATCTCTATTTGATGTTAAAGGTTCTCTAAGAAGAAACCTGAATTTGAGCAACTTCAAAACTTCTCTTTTTTTCTTATTTTTTTCTTTAAATTCAGTAAGTAATTCGAAAGTTTTATTATGTGGAGAGACTCTCTTTATAGATGGAACTACCACTAGAATAGATGTGGAGATGATTGTCAAAGATCTTCCGACTGTGCTGGTGGCACCTCAAAAGAAAGGTAAAAGTACTCCTCATACACGCACTCCTCATAAAAAGCAAAAAATGACAAATCCTTCAGATCCCGATTCTAAGTCTGGTACTAGAAGAGAAACATTTGAGATTTGGAATCACTTTACCAAATTCATTGATAAAGAAGGAAATACTTTGCTTTCGAGACCAAGACTAATGGAACTTTTACATTATGGAAACATTTAAATTTGATGTGTCCTAAATCTCCCTTTAGATTTGTTGATAGGAAGAAATATACATTGAAACTTACACCTATCCAAGAAGGGGGACAAGAAACTGATAAAAGTTCTATTGAATGGGTGGTGTATAATATGGAGGATATTAGGAGGGCAATTGCCGAATTTGTTATTATTGGCGAGTTGACATTTAAAGTTGTCAAGGAAGAAGGATTTAAGAAGTTAATGGCTAAAGCTTAATCTGATTTTGAATTACCTTCTTGTGTAACTATGGCTATAGATTGTTTGAAGATTTATCAATAGGAGAAAGAAAAACTAAAAAAACTTATCAAGAACCAACATGTATGTCTTACTAGTGATACATGGTCATCACTCCAAAATTTTACTTATACGATTGTCACCGCTCACTAGATTGATGATGAATGGAATATACAAAAGAAAATACTTAACTTTTTCCAAATACCAGATCACAGGAGAGAGACTATTCCTAAGGGTATTGAAGCTTGTTTGTTGGAATGGGGGATTGAGAACTTATTTACAGTTATGTTGGATAATGCAAGTGCGAATGATGCTGCTATTAAGCATTTGAAGGCACATATTGATGACTGGAAAGGAGTAATATTGGAAAATGAGTTTTTACATGTTAGATGTAATGCTCATATTTTGAACTTGATTGTAAAATATGGGTTAGATGAACAAATTGAGCCCATTTCTTGTATAAGAAATGCAATAATATATGCCAAGTCTTCCTCTCAAGGTTTGCTTCTTTCAAGTCACATGTTGAGAAAGTCAAGATAGACAATCATGGTATTTTGAGTCTTGATGTTGAGACTAGGTGGAACTCTATATATACAGTGTTAGTTACAACAATGAAATTTGAAAAGGCCTTTACAAGAATGCATGTGGATGACCATAAGCACCAAAAGTATTGTCGAGAGGTAACAAAAGGACATCCATCTCCTGATGATTAGAAGATTGTGAAAGCTTTTATCATGTTCCTTAATATTTTTTTACCATACCACTTTAAAATTTTCAGGAAGCTTATATGTTACTTCTAATGCATGCTTCTATGAATTTTTTGATGTTTGAAATGCTATTATAAAGTATTCTTACATTGAAGATCTTATTTTGATTGATATGACTAACATGATGAAAGGAAAGTTTGATAAATACTGGGGTAAGTTTGAGAACGTGAACACTTTATTGTTCATTGTTGTTGTGTTGGATCCCAAATATAAGATGAAGTATGTGAACTTCATTCTTAGTATATCATATAATCCTTTGGTGAAAAAATTGAAATCTGATCAGGTGGTAGGTGATTTGACTCGTTTGTATGATCATTACAATAATTCCTTCTCTAAATCTTCTAATGGTAGTTCTGGAGGTGAAACTAGTACGGTGAGTGAAGTTGGTGATATTTATGTATCTCACTAGGCGAAACATTTGGAAGACGAGGGAGATGTTGAGAAAAAATCTGAGCTTGAGAAATACTTGACGGATAATGTGGAAAAGACCAAGGATTTAAATATCTTGGCTTGGTGAAAAGCTTCATCTAGTAAATATCCAATTCTGTCAAAAATGGCAAGGGATGTTCTTTCAATTTCTATTTCTATTGTTGTATCTGAGTCAGCTTTCAGTACCGGTGGTCGAATTCTCGATTCTTACCGAAGTTCTTTATCACCAAAGACGGTAGAAACTCTTATTTGCACTCAACAATGGATAGAGTCACCTAAGGAATGCAAGCTTCAAGACTATCTAGAAGAAATTAAGAAAAATGAGCAAGTTGAAGAAGGTAATTCTATATATTCAATCTGTAATGAATTTGATTGTCTTTATATTGTTTAACATGTAATTATTATTTTTTTAGAATGTCCAGGCGCCCCTTTGTGTATTGATTAGTTCAGATGAACAAAATAGTGCCAGCTCTATTCATGGTGCTTGCTGCTTATTTCTAACTTTTGTCAACTAGAGCTCTTGGCCAGTTTTAATTAACTTAATATATTTTGTGGGAACTACAAGCTGGGTTGTAGCTTTTGGTTTACCAAGTTTTTGAACTAGTTTTGTTTTTATTTTGTTTGGATTTTGAAATTGTTGGACTAAGCTCCAAGAACTACATACTAGTTCTCTTCTTTTGCTCTGAACTCATTTTGACTGCAGCTTGAGAACTGCTAAATTTAACATATAGACTTGGATGTTTCAATAGAAGTATTTTATACTAATAGAAGTTTCAGTCTTTGGTAGAGATTGTTTTTGATTTTGATTTCTCCTTTCAATACATATATGGTGCAGTTGCTTATCATTTTGCTCACATAATTTGGCGATTATTTTAGTGTTGAGGTTTATCAAGTTTACAGTGCTTTGCTTCATCACATGTTTGTTGTCATTTTCTATTATGAAAGGTCTTGGAATTATGATTCATGCGAACAATTGGTATTCCTCAAAGATTATTTTAATGAACAATATCATGCGGACAATTGGTGATTATTCGATCTCTTTTTCAAACACAATATAATTAAAAAAAGAAAACCAAAAAACTGAGAAAACCAACTAAAATCGAAAATTTCTAGTTTATGTTGGTTTGATTTGATTACAAATTTAGTAAACCGGCATAGTTGGTTTGATTTTGGTTTAATAAAAAACCGAACCAAACTACCTCATGTACACCCCTAGCTGCTGGTACTGAGTTTGTACCGGATAACTGGAATAACCATTGTAGGAACCCTGTGCAACTGGTGCACTAAAAGATGACTACCCCATATGAGTACCTTGAGGTCCCTGACTAGCTGGAGCACCACGAGTAGTTTGAAGTGCGAACTGGATTGGCCGACTACCTGAGCATCCGCTGTGATGGGTCATAGCTGAAGAGTAGAATCCACCGAATCCTCCAACCTCGACACCTCTTGGCCTCATTATCCTCCCTCCCCTCACCCCAAATACGCTCTAACTTCATAACAATCTCTACAACCTACTGAAATGGAGTATCAATCTCCAACTCCTGAGCCATGCTGAATCTAAGACCATAGCCGAGCCCCTCCATAAATCTACGGACCCGCTTTCTAACGGTAGGAACCAAAGTAGGTGCATGACGGGATAACTCATTTGTTACATCCTGCATTTCGTACGTAAACATTTCGTCATAAGTTAATCGACGTAGACTCGGGAATGAGATTATTTTGAGACCATAAGCATTTGTGCTATTTGTAACAAGTGATAAGTAAGTGTTATAAAGTTAGAGGATTAACGAATCGAAGAAATTAAGTATCGCCGAAGTTTGTTATTTTGGGATAAAATATGGTCCGAGCTATAATACCCGATATTTATGGACTAGTACCATACAAGGTAACCTATGACCGTGATAGTAAGATGTATAAAGTATATTAAAAATATGTAGTATTTTAAGTAATTTGAGATAATTCTTAATTTATGTGGGTAATTAATTAATTATTGGGTAATTAATTAAAGAGTGGGATAAGATTTAAACCCTTCCCAACGTGGCAAACATCCCTATCAATTTAGTGACCAAGTAATAAATGATGCAAGGTGTCACACTTTGAAAGAAATGTGACACCAAGCATTAATTAGGTAAGGCCACCAAATGATTAAGGATAACTTTCCTAATTAAAAATTATCTTCAAGTCTGTTGAGAAAGGAACATAGTAACGTTCCTTCTAAAAATTCCAACCAAGATTTCTTACCTTATTTCTATTGTTATTTCAACAAAAGTAACATTGTTTTTAAGGTTATCTCTTATCTCTTAAAGAAAGAGTTCAGCAAGTTTTAAGAATTTTTGTTTCAAGTTATGAAGCCATAGTTCAGCAATCTTTCCTTACAAAAAAGTACGTTAAATCATTTCTCTAATATGCATTTGCATATTGTATATCACATAAGCAACGCCCAAGCCTTCAACAATTCAAATTAACGTGAGATTTTGCAATATTAAGGGAGTACGGTGTAATATTTCTCAAGAGAATCGACTCAGGTATGTTAAGGCTATCCCTCCTTTTCTTTTGGCATGATCCAAGTAACGATACATAAACGTAATGTTATTCCATAAATGGTTCTACTCTTAGCAGTTAAGGATGTCTATGTTATTCATTCCGGTAGAGTTATATTCAAGTATGTCTAGGTATGTTTCTAGTTTCATGTTGAGGTATTTGATAAAGATGTTAATATTAATAGTATTGTGATATACGCATCTTCATATACCACCGAGCTACGGCCGGTCGGGCAGTTACCACCATTTGGGCAGTTATGTATTATTATTTACCATCGATTGGACAGTTATACATATACCACCGAGCTACGACCGGTCGGAAAGTTATCATCGGTTGGGCAGTTATGTATACCACCGGTTGGGCAGTTATACATTTACCACCGAGCTACGGCCGATCGGGCAGTTACCACTAATCAGTTGGGCAGTCAACATCACGAAAATAAGGTAACTAGAACTATTATATTGTAGGTTTATTTATATATACGAGATGGGTTTTATTCTATATGTTACGGCCCTCAGCGGCAAGTCAAAAGTTATGAGTTGACTCTTATCTCTCCCCGAGATAGTATATTATTATTATTACGTTTCATTGCTTCCTTACATACTCAGTAAATTCTTCGTACTAATGCCCCTTTTTCTGAGGCACTGTGTTTCATGCCACGCAGGTGTAGATAGGCGAGGTGAGGACCATCCACTGTAGGCTGCCTCCAGATATCAGCTTTTGGTTGGTGAGCTCCACATCTTCCTGGAGTATTACCGAGTCACGTTCTATATATGTTACTTTGTTTTATGAGGATGTTAGGGACCCTGTCCCGACTTATATGTTATGGTCATGTATTCTTAAAAGTTTTGCAAACAGTGTCCTGTGTATAGCTTTAGGTATGACATGTCAACGGCCTTGTTGGCCCCTATGTATCTATATAAATTTTTTTAAATTAGTTATGTGAGTTAAGTTCTAATATTGTTAATTACATATATAGATGTGGCCTATCATGTCCCGTGATGAGTCTTATAGAAACAAAGAGATAAGGTACGTTGCGCTCGGTTGAGTAGGCACCGGGTGCCAGTCGTGGCCCTCTTATTTGGGTCGTGACAAAGTGGTATTAAAGCAGTTCTATCCTAGGGTTGTCTGCAAGCCGTGTCTAGTAGAGTCTTGTTTATAAATGTGTCTTGAACCACGTTGTATAAACAAGAAAGTACAGGGCATTTAGGAACCAGTTACCCTTCCTTCTTGATATTAGATCGTGCAATAAAGTAGAGTCATAGGGAATAAAGCCCTTAACCTTTGACTTGTTATATATATATAGCTATGCCTATGACCAGTAAAGCTACGACTAGTCAGAACGGTAAAGCAGTGGCAGATGAGGGCATGAGTAGAGTACCAATGTCTAGTGAGGGCCAGAGTGAGGCCCCGAGGGGAAATACAACACCCTCGCATAGTTCTCCGATTTCGCCAACACCCGAGGAGATAGGACGAACCCAGTACCTCCACCTATTGTTCAAGATGAGGATATGGATATGAGGAGTGCAGTATGGTTGTTGACTAGACTGGTAGTCACTCAGGCTCAGTGCCAGGTAGGTACAAGTGTTGCTCACATTAACAGGGTTATTAGCGCGAGAGTTCGAGACTTCATCAACCTGGACTCTCCAGTGTTTATCGGATCCAACAAGGATGAGGACCCACCCACAAAACTTTATTGATAAGATGTAGAGGACATTGAGGGTGATGCATGCATCAGACACTGAGTCAGTAGAGTTGGCCTCTTACCGATTGCTGGATGTTGCAGTTCAGTGGTATGGACTTGGGAATTGTCTAGAGGGACAAATGCATCTCCAGCGGTATGAGAAGGGTTCTTAGGGGCTTTCTTACGTCATTATTAATTATTTGCCGGAAGAGATTCGTCAGGCAAAGGTAGACAGGTTCTTGGCTCTTAAACAAGGGAATATGAGTGTGCGGGAGTATAACCTCCAATTTGATTCCTTGGTGATGTATGGCCCCTCGATTGTGACTGAAATGAGTGACTGGGTGCATCAGTTTGTGGTAGGACTTGGGCCGTACCTGATTAATGAGTGTTTCACGGCCGCTTTGTTCGATAGTATGGATATTTCCCGCATCAAGGCTTATGCTCAGAATTTGGAGGATCGAAAATGAAAGCAATACGAGAATCGTGATGAGGGTCAGCGTAAGAAGGCTAGGTCTGCTAGGCAACCTAAGGATTTTTCGGGCGATTCTATGTCACCATATCCTGTTGAAAGTGTCCAACAGTTGCAGAAGCCGTATTATGAGGGATCTGTCTATTCTGAATCAGGTCAGGGCTCGAGAATTTTAGGTTTTCAGAGACAGAGGGATTCAGCGCAGATGAGGGCGCCCTCTCCGCGGTGCAGTCAATGCGGTAGAGCTCATTCTGGACAATGTCGTCATGGGTCTAATGTATGCTATACCTATGGAGACCCTAGTCTTTACATGAGGGATTGTCCTATTAATGACATAAGAGGGATGGTTCAGCTCCACATCTTCCTGGAGTATTGTCGAGTCACATTCTATATATGTTACTTTGTTTTATGAGGATGTCAGGGAACCTGTATCGACTTATATGTTATGGTCATGTATTCTTAGAAGTTTTGCAGACAGTGTCTTGTGTATAGCTTTAGGTTTGATATGTCAACGGCCTTGTTGGACCCTATGTATCTATATAAATCTTTTTAAATTAGTTATGTGAGTTAAGTTCTAACATTGTTAATTACATATATAGATGTGGCCTATCATGGCCCGTGACGAGTCTTATAGGAAAAAAAAAGATAAGTTACGTGGAGCTTGGTTGAGTAGGCACCGGGTGCCAGTCGTGGCCCTCTGATTTGGGTCGTAACATTATTGAACCTGATGGCGTACTCTGACACCGACATAGTGCCCTGACATAGTTGCTCGAACTTTGTGCGCCATGTATCCTGGAGGGTCTGGGGAACAAACTCCCCCAAAAAACATCTCTAAAATATGAGCCCAAGTGAGAGGTGCTGCATCAGCTGGCCTACCTTCTTTATAAGCCTGCCACCACTGATACGCTGCTCCTGACAACTGAAATATAGTAAAAGCAACTCCGCTTACCTCCACAATACCCATAGTGCGAAGAATACGGTGGCACTTCTCTAGAAAACCCTGGGTATCCTCAATCACTACTCCACTGTAAGTAGGAGGGTGATACTTCTTAAACCTCTCAAGTCTCAGCTCCTCCTCCTCTGATACCCCTGGACTGACCTCAGGCTGAACTGGAATAACAAGCTGTACCGGCATAACACCCAGAACCTGACCAATGTGAGCCTGTTGCTCTAGAGTACGGGCGGCGGGAGTCTGAGCACCTCCCCCAATCTGCACAGTAGCTGGTGCAACTAGGATCAATCCAGCCTAAGCCAATGTACCAAACATGCTCAGGAACTGCGCTAAAGTCTCCTGGAGTCCGGGGGTAGCTAAAGGTGCCTCAGGTGCCTGCCCTCCCACCAGAGCTACGAGTGGCTCCTCAGCTGCTACTCCGGCAGGTGCTCTAGCTGCGGCACATGCCCCTCCTCGGCCTCTACCTCAACCCCGGCTGTCACGACCCAATTTCTACTATAGGCCATGATGGCGCCCAACGTTGCCGCTAGGCAAGCCAACGGTGAACTGACCATATGATTATTCTTTTAATAAGTTTCTAAGTAATTAAATTTCATTTATTAAGAGATTAAGGAGTAGAAAATTTAATAAAATAAAACGAAGGCAACTGAGTGGGCAAATATAGTGATATAAATACTCCAAAACCATGAAGTCCACTAGTATGTGTGCCAAGACCTGGTGTCACAAGTGGATGGGCAACTAGTAAAATATACAAAACTATAACTACTATCTGAAATAAAGTAGACCGAAAATAGATACAAAAGAGAGACTCTAGGTGCTACAGAACGACTTAGGAAGCAACTCACCACTAGGCCTCGGGGTAACGGGGGTGCGCACCTATATGACCGCCAAATGCACCTGCCTCAGATTATGCACGACTACTGCTAAAGTGTATCGTGAGTACATAAACAACATGTACCTAGTAAGTATTTAGTCTAACCTCGAAGAAGTAGTGACGAGGAGTCGACATCGACACTTACTATGGGCTAACAATAAAATACCGAAATTCCAAATAAGCATGGGTTATATAAACAGTAATAATAACGCAATAACAAGCAGTAAATATATAATTCTTTCGCTAATCATAAATTCCAGGTCAAATTCTGTCATTAATAACTACAACCTCTCAAGCCAAAAAATAATATCAAGTATAATTAGGCTCCGAGTATTATTACGCACGATTTATGCTTAGGCCGTACGACCCTATCTAGAATAATATGTGCACTGACGAGGGTCGAGCGGCACGAACCATAGATGCATTTATCTACTGCCGAGGCATTTGGCCCGCTCCACAAGAAGAGAGGATACTTTATGAACAACCGATTTATAAGCTAATACAAGGCTAATGCACAAGGAAGCACAATTTCTATTAACGGTCAAGTAACCCGCCAAAAACTCAAGTCAGTGTAATTAGGTCCTTACAAATTACTTAACAAGTTTCAATATAATTTAGATACTTTAATTAACAAGTAGGTGCAAACATTATAAGTATTTCATGATTTGGGTCCTAAGCTACCCGTACATAAGCATAATTAGTAGCTACGCACGGACTCTCGTCACCTCGTGCGTGTACGTAGCCCCACAATTAGAAGCAAATAATAATTTAAATCACCTATGGGGTAAATTCCTTCTTACAACGTTAGACAAGAGACTTACCTCGTCTCAAACATCACTTTACGGCTCACAAATTCGTTCTAAAGCCTCAACTCGGTGCCAAAAAATCTGAAACTAATCAAATGTTATATAAATTAATCAATACATATTCAAAAGTTCATAATTTAACTATTAGAGTAATTACCCAACTCAAATTGAAAGATTCCTAAAATTCACCCTCGGGTCCAATACCCGGATTCCAAAAATATTTGAAGATAAATATTACCCATAACCTCACGAACTCAAATAAATAATTTTCACCAAATTCCACAATCATTTTCGTGGTTAAATCCCATTTTTATAGAAACCTAGGTTTTTCATCTAAACCCATAATTTTCATAATTTTACATGTTAAAATCTACCCATAATCTATGTATTTAACTTACATTGGGTAGGAATTACTTACCTTTAATAGTTAGGTGGAAATCCCTCTCTAAGAAGCTCCAAAATCGCCCAAGAAGTGAAATAAATGAACAAAAAATGGCCTAAGTCCCGTATTAAATGGACCTCACTGCCCGGTGACTTCTGCTTCTGCGGAGAAATGGTCGCTTCTGCGACTCCACATCTGCGAAAAATGCATCGCAGATGCGGCTCACCCTCAGCTGGCATACTTCAGCATCAGCAGAAAATGGCTCGCTTCTGCGGCGTACGTGGCGCAACTGCGACCTTGCCTACTTCTGCGGACCACTGACCGCTTCTGCGGTCGCGCCGTTGTGCCCCCATGTCCGCACCTATGGACTCAGCCCACACAACCCAAAATGCGCACCTGCGACCAAAGAGCCGCTTCTGCGGTGCCGCACCTACGGCCAATCTTTAGCAGGTGCGAATGCACCAGAAGCCCTGCTGCTTCAGTAACTCCTTCCAAGTCCGAACGAGTTCCGCGCATCGTCCGAATGGCATCCGAGGCCCTGAGGCATCGTCCAAACATACCAACAAGTTTGAAATCATAAAGCGGACCTACTCGACCTCGCGAAACACTAAAAACAACACCAAAACTAAGAATCACACTCCAAACCAAATCGAATCAACTTATGAACTTTAAGTTCTTCCAACTTGCTCTAAACGCGCCGAATCATACCTAAACTATTCAGAATGACACCAAATTTTGCGTGCAAGTTTTAAATCACAATATGGAACTATTCCCCGGCTTGGAATCCCAAATGGACCTCGATAATACCAAAACCTACTCCAAACCAAAATTAAAGAACTTTAAAACCTTCAATAAGCCAACTTTCAACTTTAGGCGCTGAAACGCTCCGGGTCATCAAAAACCCGATCTGAACACATGCCCAAATTCAAAATAATCATTAAAATCTATTTTGACCGTCAAATCCGGGTTCCGAGGTCGTTTACTAGAAATGTTGACCCAAGTCAAACTTAACCTTTTAAAGTTAATATTAAGGAACTAAGTATTCTGATTTCAACCTGAATCTTTCCAAACCTGAACTAACCATCCCCGCAAGTCATAAATTAGTAAAAGCGCATACGGGGGGTCGTATTTAGGGGAAATGGGATCTAGAAAGCAAAACGACCGGTCAAGTCATTACATTCTCCACCTCTTAAACAAACGTTCGTACTCGAACAGGTTTAGAATTGTACCTGGAGTGCCGAACAAGTATGGGTATCTACTCAGCATGTCCTCCTCGGCCTCCCAAGTCACCTCCTCGACTGGTTGACCCCTCCACTAAACTTTTACCATAGGAATTTTCTTGGACCTCAACTGGCGAACCTACCTGTCAACAATAGCAACTGGCGCCTCCTCATAACTCATGCTCTCACCTAACTGAACCGTGTTGTATTCTAACACATGCAACCTGTTAGCATGATACTTGCGGAGCATAGACACGTAGAAGACCAGATGAACTCCCGATAGACTGGGAGGTAATGCAAGCTCATAAGCAACCTCCATAACTCGTCTCAACACCTCAAATGGACCTATAAACCTTGGGCTCAACTTGTCCTTCTTCCCGAACCTCATAATTCCCTTCATCGGCGAGACTTTCAAGAGAACCTTCTCGCCCATCATAAATGATAAATCACGTGCCTTCTGATCCGTGTAACTCTTCTATCTAGATTGTGATATGCCAAGTCGCTCCTGAATCAACTTTACCTTTTCCAAGGCATCCTTCACCAAATCAGTACCATGTAACTTAGCCTCGTCGGGCTCAAACCATCCAATAGGCGAACGACATCGCCGACCATATAAAGCCTCAAATGGAGTCATCTCGATGCTGGAATGATAGTTGTTGTTGTATACAAACTCGGCAAAAGGCAAGCATCGATCCCACTGCCCCTCCGAAGTCAATCACATATGCTCTGAGCATATCCTCCAAGATCGGAACCGTCCGCTCCGACTGCCCGTCAGTCTGGGGGTGAAAGGCTGTGCTGAGCTCTACCCGGGTCCCCAACTCACTCTGTACTGCCCATCAGAAATGCAAAGTAAACTGAGGGCCTCTATCAAATATAATGGAGACAGGCACACCATGCAACCGAACAATCTCTTGAATGTAAATATGGGCCAATCACTCTGAATAATACGTGGTCACCACCGGAATGAAGTGTGTTGACTTGGTCAACCTGTCGACAATGACCCAAATTGCATCAAACTTCCGCAAAGTCCGCGGAAACCCAACTACAAAATCCATAGTAATGCACTCTTATTTCTACTCAGGTATGACCATCTAGTGGAGTAGGCCACCTGGCCTCTGACGCTCGTACTTAACCTGCTGGCAATTAAGGCACCTTTCTACAAACTCAACTATGTCCTTTATCCGACGCCACCAATAATGCTGCCTCAGGTCGCGATACATCTTCGTAGCACTTGGATGAATAGAATAACGAGAACTGTGTGACTCCTATAAAATCCTTTCCCTCAATCCATCAACATTAGGGACACATAGACAACCCTAGAGTTGCAGAACACCATCCTCACCAACAGTAACCTCCTTGGCACCACCATGTAGTACCGTCTCTCTAAGAACTAATAAGTGCGGATCGTCGTACTGGCGAGCCTTGATCTGCTCGAATATTGAAGGCTGGGCGACGGCGCATGCAAGAACTCGGCTGGGCTCTGAAATATCCAACCTTACAAGTCTGTTAGCCAAGGAATGAATGTCCAAAGCTAATGGCCTCTTCTCTCCTGAAATGAATGCCAAACTACCCATACTCTCCGCCTTTCTGCTCAAGGCATCCGCAACCACATTCGCCTTGCCCGGATGATAAAGGATGGTAATATCATAATCTTTTAGTAACTCAAACCACATGCGCTGCCTCAAGTTGAGATCCCTCTGCTTGAACAAATGCTGCAAGCTACCATGATCGGTGTAAACCTCACAGGACAACCCATAAAGATAATGCCTCCAGATCTTAAGAGCATGAACTATCGCGGCCAACTCCAAATTATGTACGGGGTAATTCTTCTCATGGGGTTTAGGATGACATGAAGCATATGCAATAACTCGTCCCTCCTGCATCAATACACAATCCAAACCAACGCGTGAAGCATCGCAATACACAGTATACATCCCTGAACTGGAAGGCAACACTAATACCGATGTTGAAGTCAATGCGGTCTTGAGCTTCTGAAAGCTCACCTCGCAATCATCGGACCATCAAAATGGAGCACCATTCTGGGTGATTCTAGTCATAGGTGCTGCAATAGATGAGAAGCCCTCCATAAACCGACGATAATAACCTACTAACCCTAAGAAGCTCCTGATCTCGGTCGATGTGGTAGGACAAGGCCAACTTTGAACTGCCTCGATCTTCTTGGGATCTACCTTAATACCCTTGCCTGATACGACATGCCCCAAGAATGCTACGGAATCCAACCAAAACTCACACTTGGAGAACTTAGCATATAGCTTTTGTTCCCGCAAGGTCTGAAGCACCACTCTCAAATTATGCTCATGCTCCTCCATGTTACGCGAGTAGATCAAAATGTCATCAATGAAGACAATGACAAATGAGTCAATATGTGGCCTGAACATTCGGTTCATCAAATGCATAAGCGTTGTCGGGGCGTTAGTCAACCCGAAGGACATCACTAGAAACTCGTAGTGGCCATATCTAGTATGGAAAGCCGTCTTTGGAACATCCGAATCATGAATCTTTAACTGATAGTACCCCGATCTCAAATCGATCTTAGAGAATACCCTGACACCCTACAACTGGTCAAATAAATCATCAATACGCGACAACGGGTACTTGTTCTTAATGGTAACTTTGTTCAACTGGCAGTAATCAATGCATATCTGCATAGTCTCATCTTTCTTCTTCACGAATAACACCGGTGCACCTCAAGGCGACACAATCGGTCTGATAAACCCATTTGCTAGAAACTCCTCAAGCTCTTCTTTCAACTCCTTCAACTCTTTTGGAGCCATGCGGTACGGTGGAATAGAGATAGACTGGGTACCTGGAGACAAATCAATATCATGATCTGGTGGCATGCCTGGAAAATTAGAAGGAAACACATCGGAGAACTCCCGGACCACGGGCACTGAATCAATCGTCGGAGTCCCTGTAGTAGTATCCCAAACGTAAGCTAGATAAGCCAAACAACCCTTCTCGACCATGTGTCAAGCCTTCAGAAAAGAGATAACCCGACTAGATGCACTGACAGACGAACCTTTCCACTCCAATCAAGCAAGCTCTGGCATCGCCAATGTATTAGTCTTAGCATGGCAATCAAGGATGGCGTGATATGAGGACAACCAATCCATGCCCAGGATGACCTCAAAGTCGGTCATATCAAGCAACAGAAGATCCTCTCTAGTCTCATAACCATAGAAAGTCATGATACATGATCGATAGACCCGATCCACAATAACAGAATCACCTACTAGCGTGGACACATAAACAAGAGTACACAAGGACTCACGGGGAGCACCCAAGAAATGAGCAAACAGAGATGAAACATATGAATATGTAGACTCTGGATCAAATAGTACCAAAGCATCCCTACCGCAGGCAGAAATAATACATGTGATCACGACATTTGAGGCTACTACATCTGGTCTGGCTAGAAAGGCATATAATCTGGCTGGAGCGCCACCTGTTTGGCCTCCACCTCTAGGACGACCCCTACCCACCTGCCTTCCGCCTCTAGGAAGCCGGACAGCTGGTGCTGTAATCATAGACTGCTGACCCTACCTTGCCCCGAAGCCTAGGACAAAACCTTCTCACATGACTAAGATCCCCGCACTTGAAACAACCCCTTGGTACAGTGGACTGTTGATCTGAAGTCTGACCCTGATGGCCTGAATACCCACTGGAGGAACCTTGAATAACTGGTGGGCGGTAGGAGCTCTATAGCATGGCGCTGAAGTAGGGCCGCACTGGAACACCTCGATGAGGTGGCGATGCTGGATATATGGGCATGCTAGACTAACCCTTCACAAACTGACCTATGCCCTCAACCGGAGCACCACTGAACCCACCAGAATCAAACCCGCATATCCATCGTCGCCTGCTCTCGGCTCTGCTGACGAACACCCTCGATCCTCTGAGCTATCTCCACAACTAGATCGTACAAAGTACCCATATCAACCTCTCGGGCCATAGTGGCCTGAATACTAGGGTTACACCCTATATTGTTTTGTACGTAAAACTGCGTCGTGAGCAAACTAATGTAGGACCTAAAAATGGGATCATTTTTGAAAATATATAAAGCAAGTTAATCCTGTTACCTCAGAAGTTACAAATATTGAATATCATGAACAACAAGTACAAAGAGGGTTTGAAGGTTTAGAAGCTAAAGGAATTGAAGAAAATAATGTTTCGTCGAAAGCCGACAAATTGGGAATGTTATAGCATGTACTTTTGGGATGAGACCAGGGTATTTTACATGATAAGGAGGTTATGTTACGAGTTATATTATTCGTATGATAGTCGTGTGTTATGTTTTGAAGTCAAGCGAGTGGTGGAACAAAAGTCGATGAAAGTCATCACAAGTTACGTTCATAAGTTTTACTGAAACTTTGGGTCAAATGTAACTGCGATTTTATCCCAATATAGTTAGCGTTATGGGGTTTTCCACCCATCAAATTAAATATCTATGAGTCTGATTTCCAACGCATTAAACCGTTTGTCAATACGATATTTGAGTAGAGAGATGGGCATTTTTGCGAGACTGCACAGATTGTCGCCTACTTGCTTAAACGAGAATCCAAAACTGGGCCAGTTCGGTCGTCCAAAATTGGGCCAGTTCGGGTCGATCAAAGAGGCCTTTTAAAGGACTATCCCCTTCATATATTAGGATGATAATAGGGCAAAATAACTAGACTTAATCTCTGCAAAATATCCTCCAAATACTTTCCCACAAACCCCAATTGATTTTCTCTCCCTTTCAAGTTCTAATTGGAGGTAAAGCCTAGAGTTTGAAGAACCAAGATAGCAGCTGAGTTATCCCACAAATAAGGTAAGTTTACTGCTCTCTTTCATCCATTTTTTACATTTGTATATGCATGGTAAGTTTTTCTATGTTTGTAAGAACTCACGGGACGGTGATCGGAAGCCGTGAGTTCTTGTTAGTCACTTGTAGCGGACTCTTTTATGGATTGTTTTGTGGACTATTTGGTGTTGATATTGGTCTGCATGATTTACTATTGTTTTGTGGAGTTTTAGAGGAGGAAGGGTGTGGAGAAACACCACATAAATGCAGGATATTGGGCTGGTCGATCGTTGTAACATTTTCGGGGTTGTTGACACTACTACGGTGGTCGTTTGTGTATGAAGAGATTGGGGTGTGTTGGGCTGTTTTGTAGTATTGTGTGGCGTGCATAAGGTTGGAAAATAATGTATATATGTTGTTATTGTTGTTTTTGTGTTGGTGTTATCTTGAATTTGGAGGAAGTAAGGATTATAAGGGAGATGATGTCCGTTTTAATACAAAATAAGCATGTCGTTCGTTGTGCGATAGTTATACGTTTCATAACTTAATGATAGTATTATTATCGTTGTTGTAGATTAAGGTGAGAAGAGGCGAGTTCAACTTGGTGATTG
>AWOL01S0037458.1:0-12032 GCA_000715115.1 Nicotiana otophora | reverse complement strand
CATATTGTTTTAGGGTTGCGGCCTATTTGAGGTGAGTATTTTATTTTAACTCAGTGGAGGCACTAGTTGCCTTTGTGATGACTACGCGCTATGAGTGCGTATATATATATATGTGAGGTTTGAGCCCATGTGCGGGCATCAGGACNTAACTCAGTGGAGGCACTAGTTGCCTTTGTGATGACTACGCGCTATGAGTGCGTATATATATATGTGAGGTTTGAGCCCATGTGCGGGCATCAGGATAAGTATTCTGACTCGGGAAAATGTTTAGACTATGATATGCCTAGAGTTGACGGTTAAGCATAAAGTTATGACGTTTCTCGTATTCGTACCTTTGTTGAGAACCATTTGGGCTATACTTGAGGTTACAAAGAGGCTAATTCCTTGAATAAACTGGGTAGTTACTATTTCTGTGTTCACTTGCCGATTTGAGTTGTAATAGCGCACTTTGCACATGCCTACTCTATGGCGTGTTATTTATACCAGTCTAGGAGCATGTGAATTTTATTTCATTTATCATAGACATATGTACTTATTTTGTTGCTCCTATATGATATGCTTGGACTGGAGGCCTGCGACCATGCCAGGCGGATTATGTTATTGACACGTGAGTTGTCCATGCAGATTCATATATTGATACGATAGCACGTGAGTTGTCCGTGTGGGTTGATCTTAATGTGAGCTCTAGGAGAGCTGTTTACCATTATTAGATTTGTGTGTATTGTTTTTGCCATGTATGGTGAGCTCATAGCATGTTGTTTGTAGAAGTACTTGTTGAACTTGCGAAACAGTTCTCTCCTTTGAAACATTTTTCCATTTTTGGGTACACGGATTGCGCAGTTTGCAGATTGGATTAGATTGGTGTGACATGTTTGTGGGATAGTTGTGTTTAATAATATATGGTCATTGGACCTAGAATAGGTACTATCAGGTTTGATTATGGTATATTTGGGAGGATGACATTGAAAGTCGGCTTAGAAAGTGATTATGATTCTGGTTGGGGCAAGATAACTCCATGACTTGTTGATCTGATAAGGAGTTATGATATTCCACGTGTTTCTTTTATTATCAGCAGTGTAGGAAAATTTTGGAACGAGGTTTTGTGGGATGTGGGGTTTAATATAGTACTTGGTTGGTTTGGAGTAGTTACCGATATCGGAAATGGTGCTGCGACTATGCGAGTTGTGTGATATATCATGTGATCACATCGTGAGTTATGGCTATGGCTTGATACAGTTTGTTCGGACTTATACAGTGTGTGGATATGAGATTCGGGTCTTGAAAAGAATTCTGGATGTTAGAAATAAGGCTCCAAGGTTTTTGGGCTAAGGTTAAATTAATGATTTTCAGTTATGTTGTGTTGTCAGGCCTATATAGAATATGATGACGTGGGATCACCCCCCGGGTATGTGCATGGTAAGGGGGGAATAGTGATTCGAAGGTTTAGGAGTAACTCTTAACACGTAGTTTACATCACAGTTTTGGAGGGCAGTACAACGAGAATTAGATACACAGGTTCAACTGAGTATAACATTTCACCCTCAGACGGACGGACAGTCCGAGCGCACTATTCAGATATTGGAAGATATGCTACACGCGTGTGTTATAGATTTCGGGGGTTCTTGGGATCCATTTCTTCCACTGACAGAGTTGGCTTACAATAACAACTACCAATCGAGCATTCAGATGGCTCCGTATGAGACTTTATATGGGAAACAATGTCGCTCTCCAGTGGGTTGGTTTGAGCCGGGTGAGACTAGACTATTGGGTACTAATTTGGTTCAGGATGCTTTGGAGAAGGTTAAATTGATTCAGGAGCGGCTTCACACGATGCAGTCTAGACAGAAGAGTTATGCCGACCGGGAGGTCCGTGATGTTGCTTACATGGTTGGGGAGAAGATTCTGCTCAATATTGTACCCATGAAGGGTGTGTTGAGGTTCGGGAAGAAGGGAAAGTTAAGCCCTCGATATATTGGGCCTTTTGAAATACTTAAGAAGATTGGAGAGGTGGCTTATGAACTTGCATTGCCACCTAGTCTATTAGGTGTTTATCCAGTGTTCCATGTGTCCATGCTCCGAAAGTACGTTGGGAATGCGTCTCATATTTTGGATTTCAGTACAGTGCAACTGGACGGTAATTTGACTTATGATGTGGAGCCGGTGGCCATTTTTAACCGACAGGTTCGAAAGTTGAGAAATAAAGAAATTGTCTCCGTGAAAGTGTTATGGCGAAACCAACAGGTTGAAGAGGCCACTTGGGAAGCCGAGGAGGAAATGAAGAAGAAGTACCCTCATTTGTTTGAATAGTCATGTATTTATAAAGTTGTGTTATACAAAAATGCTAAGAGTCACCTTCTATGAATTATGGATCAGTTGTATAGCTGATGTTAAAGGTGTTCCTTTTTGGTAGTATACTGCTCGTGAGGCCATGGTTGGCATTTTTTTAATGTTATGTTGCGTCGTTGGTTCATGAATATGTTGTTAGGACTGGTTTTGGTGATTCTCTGGCAGGTGGTTAGGCCAATTGCAGAGGACACTCTGCCGAAATCTCTGAAACGTTTGGGAGTTAGCCAAATTTTGGGGCCTTAAGAAAGTTGAAATATTGGAAGAATATCTAAGATCTATATGAAGTCAAGAACGATTAGAGATGATGGTTAAGGTGAAAAGAAGATAATGATGTGCCTAATAATGTCTTGTAAAACATTCGAGGACGAATGCTCTTAAGTGGGGGAGAATTTAGCACCCCGGAAAAACTTTTAAGTGTTTTAAGACCATTAAGAAGATTGGCGGGTGCTAATTATATCAATTCGGGTATGAACAAGACTGGTAATTTGAATAATATCAATTTATCATAATAATATATGTATGAGGTGCATTAAAAATGGTTTAGGGTCTAAGAAGATCCCTAAGGCTAAGTCAAGTTGAAAATTATATGATGGGATAAAGTTTCAAGTGAGTTTGCACACGATATAACTTCAAACGAGCATAACTCTCAATATATGAAGAGTTATATGGTGTATAACCTATCAACCTAAATCCCTTTGAGTCTCGTTTCCAACGCATCAAACCGTTTGTCATGTAGAGATTTCTACAAGAAGTTATGACCTTTTTACTGAAGGGTGACAGAACAGCTATGCGAGTCTTGCGTAGGCAAAATCAGCATGGAAGTGAAGGGGAGGGTTAAGTTGCGTAGCCAATCTGCGTAGGCTACGCAGCTTATTTTCTAGAAAACAGGGGATGTTCGGGGAGAGAGAAAAAGATAACATTTTTGGCTAAGTTTTGGGTTCTAGAGAGAAGGTGGAGAATCCTCAACCCAAATACACATCAAAGGTGAGTTTTATGATATTTTTATAATGGATTAACACTAGTTAATGGTAGTATTAACATCTACATGGATTGAAATTCATAGGGATTTCTCTAATCTTCAAGAATCAATCAAAAAGGTTCAAGTTAGGGTTTGAGCTACAAGAGATAAATTCTCCACCCTACACTTAAATACAACTATGGATTAAGTATTTGGAATGTATTGTAAAGTAGAAGTACCAATTGGTTGAAGAATTATGCTAGTCCTTGAAATGTGTATTGTGAGTTAGGGTTCTTGAATGGAGAAGAAGATGAATAGTGAATTTTTGAATCTTGTTTGGATGGTTGGTGATTCTAGTGCTTCAATAACTTAATAATGATTAAATATTGAATCATATAACCTAGATTAGGGCTTAAAGGTCAATGATGAAATGTATTAAGGATAAAAGGGATATGTATAGGTAATGGCTTGTTGAAGACTTTAATTGAAGATTTGAGGGTCGAGTTGATGTCGTAATTTGGTGAATTTTGTATGGTTGGACTCGTGGTTGGATGAGCATCTATATTTTATAACTTTTGTCGGGTTCTAAGATGTGGGTCCCACTGGCGAATTTTGGATGAAATTTCGGATTTTTATGGAAAATTTATATTTTTATATGGAATTAATTCCTACAATTTTTATTGACTGAATCGTATTATTTGTGGCTAGATTCGAGGCGTTTGGAGGCCAATTCACAAGGCAAAGACATAAAGGAATAAGAAATTACACGGTTTGAGGTAAGTAACGGTTTTAAATTTGGTCCTAAGGGTATGAAACCCCGGATCATATGTTATGTGATTGGTTTTGAGGTTGATGCACATGCTAGGTGACGGGCGTGTGGGCGTGCACCATAGGAATTGTGACATGGTCAAATTCCATGGAACTGTGTAATTGAATTATCTGTTGATATTCGTACATTTTCTACGTGTTAGGAAACATTGAGCTGAGACTCGTATTAAAAATCATGCTTAGACATATGTTGTTATTATTGATACCCACTGGGGTCATTTCTGTAGTTGAATTATATGTTCAAATTGTAATTTCACACTCAGTCATATTTATTCATTTCATATCATATCTCAGTCTCTGTTGCTATTTATTAATACATCATATTATCAATTTTGAGCTGATTATCATGATTTCTGAGAGCCCGAGAGACTGGTGAGGTTGATGACTGAGTGAGGCCGAGGGCCTAATTGTGAGGATATTTATGGATCGGGCTGCACGCCGCAGCATGTTTTATTGATTTATGCCATGATTGGCTTGATATAGCGCAAGGGCTGGAGGAGCCCCATCGGAGTCTGTACACACCCCCAATGAGCACAGGTACCTACTGAGGGCGAGGGCTGAGTGCGAGTGCTGAGTGCGGTGCTGAGTGCGAGTGCCGAGTGCTGGTGCCGAGTGCGAGTGCCGAGTGATGAGTGACTGTGAGGAATGATTGTCTGTGAGGCAAGAGTGACTGTCAAGTTGGAGTGAATGGGAGGACTGAGTGACTGTTACTCTGAGAGAATGCATTGATTTCATTATTTGCTGCATTTCAGCTATCATATATCATTATTTTAAAAATTTCGGAAAAATATTATTTTCTGTTTCGGTCAAACTTGTTATGAAATTTCAATGAAATCTTAAATGTTGAACTTGAAAGCATGCCTACCCTTTTATGTTGGAAAGTACTGTATTTGGACTTAGCTGAGAAGCTCGTCACTACTTTCAGTTTCTTATTTATTATTGTTACTTGCTGAGTTGGTTGTACTCATAATACACCCTGCACTTCGTGTGCAGATCCAGGTGATCCCGACACAGTGGGTGTTGATTATTTTACACAGTTGATTTTCTGAAGATTCAGAGGTAGCTGTTATGTTTCGCAAACCTTGTCTCTCCCTCCCTACCCTTTTGTTTATTGTATTTGGTCTCAGATTATTATAGATCGGGTTTCCCAGACTTGTAATGTACAGATGCTCATGTACTCAGTGACATTAGATTTTGGGATTTTATTTATATCAGTATGTGTGGGGTTTTCTCTTAAATTAATTATTATATTTTCCGCATTTAAAAGAAATTATGGTTTATGGAGGTTGTCGGCTTGCCTAGTATTAATATAGGTGCCATCACGATAGGTGTGATTTTGGGTCGTGACAATATTATAATCTGATGCTTGGTTTTCCGACCTCGACCGGTATTAAAGCTTCGGTACCGTAAACTAGCAAGTACGGGGTGGCTCCGGTACTAGACTTCGAAGTTGTACGATATGCCCAAAGGACTTCACGCAGGATTTCCTTTCATTTTCCTTTGGCGTCGTTCAATCTCTTTTTGAGATTTTGGATTATGGTTTTATTGGTGGATTCTACTTGTCCGTTCCCATAGGGTGGTAGGGAGTGGATAAGATCCTTTTGATCTTATGGTCTTCGAGAAACTTGCTTACTTTGCTGCCAATAAATTATTTCCCATTGTCGCATACGATCTCGGTCAGTATTCCGAACCGACATATGATGTGGTCCCAGATAAAATCGATGACTTCTTTTTCACTGACCTTCTCATATGCCTGTGTTTCCACCCATTTAGAAAAATAGTCAATCATAAACAAAATAAATTGGGCCTTACTGGGTGCTCGTGGAAGCGGGCCAGCGATGTCCATCCCCCATTTTATGAATGACCATGGTGATAAGATCGAATGTAGCAGCTCTCTGGCTCGATGAATCATAGGAGCATGCCTTTGGCATTCATCACATCTTCGTACAAATTCCTTCGCATCTTTTTCCATGTGAACCCAGTAGTAACTGGCCCTGATTATGTTTTGGACCAATGCTTCGGTACCTGAATGATTTCCGCAGGTGACTTCATGAATTTTCCTCAAAACGTATTCGGTATCTCCTGGTCCCAAACATATCACGATCGGTCCATAAAACGTTCTTTTGACTAAGGTTCCATCCTCGGATAAACTAAATCGGGTTGCCTTCGTACGTAAGGCCCTCAATTCCTTTGGATTCGAAGGTAATTTTCCGGTTTTCATATATTTTATGTATTTGTTTCTCTAATCCCATGTTTGGCTCATTGTGTTTATTTCGGCATGGCCCTCTTCGACTACCGATTTCATTAGTTGTACGACTGCCCCTGCACTGAGCTCATTGTCTTCTACTGATGACCCTAAATTAGAGAGGGCATCGTCCTCGTTGTTTTAATATCGAGGTAGTGTTAGTTGTAATTTATCTAGATATCTCTGCATTCGTTCTTCTCTTACCTCGAAGGTCCCATTAACTTGGTTTACCACAAAGAGTGAATCGCACATAGCTTTGATCACTTCCGCCCCCAAACTTTTGGCTAGTTCGAGACCTGCAATCATGGCCTCATATTTGGCCCCATTATTAGTCAATCTTATAGTTCTAATAGACTGTCTAACTACATTACCTTTTGGTGGTTTTAACACGATGCCAAGTCTGCACCCCTTCACGTTCGAGGCCCTATCTGTAAAGAGGGCCCAGATCTCCAAACAAGTCCCCGAGTTTAATAATAACTCTCTTTCGACTATGGGTACCAGCGCCGGTGTAAAATCGGCCACAAAATCTGCCAGAATTTAGGATTTAGTGGTGGTTTGGGGCCGATATTCAATGTGGTACCCGCTGACCTCAATGTACCACTTGGCTAACCGTCCCGAGAATTCGGGTTTATGCATTATATTTATCAATGGGTAAGTATTCACAACATGTATGGGATGGCACTGAAAATACGATTTCAATTTCCTAGAGGCGCTTAGCAAAGCAAGCGCCAATTTCTCTAGGTAAGGGTATCTAGTTTCGGCCTTACCTAAAGTTCGGCTAACATAGTAAATAGGGAATTGAGTACCTTTTTCTTTCCGGACAAGGACTACACTTACTGCTATCTCCGAGACCGCCAAATATAGGTATAGCTGTTTGTTTATCTTCGGCGTGTGAAGCAGCGGCGGGCTCGATAGATATTGCTTGAGCTCTTCCAAGGCCCGTTGGCATTCTGGAGTCCATGAGAAGTTAGTATTTTTCTTCAATAATGATAATAATAGGTGACTTTTATCGGAGGACCTCGAGATGAATCGCCCCAAAGCGGCTATGCGCCCGGTTAGCCTCTGCACGGCCTTTACGTTATTTACAACCGTGATATCTCCGATGGCTTTGATATTATCGGGGTTAATCTCAATTCCCCAGTTGGATACCATAAATCTGAGGAATTTACCAGATCCAACTCTGAACGCACATTTCTCCGGGTTCAGCTTCATGTTGTATTTTTTCAATATGTTGAAGGTTTCCTCGTCCTTGATGAAAGCATTTTTGACCTCGGACTGGGGCTTCCTCTTCTGCTTGATCGGGTGGAACTTTGGATCCAAGATTAGCTTGTGGGTGGTTATTTCTGAAGGTATCCATATCATATCGAGGTGGGACCAAGCAAAACAATCTTTGTTAGATATAAGAAATTGAATGAGTTTTTTCCTGAGCTCGGGGTTTAACCCTGTGCCCAGGTATACCTTTCAATCGGGCAAGTGTTCACTTAGTACGACTTGCTCAAGTTCCTCGACCGTTGATTTTGTAGCATCAAAATCATCGGGGGTTATGAAAGACCTGGGGACTCTGTAGTCGTCACCTTCGTCTATTCCCCACTCCTCCGGATTCGTTCGAGGTGGGTATCGGTGATTGCTATTTGTCTCTTTTTTTATCAACGGATCCGCCTTAGATACCGAGAGAGCGGATGTCGAGATCACTTCATTGACTGCGAACATCTCCCTTACGGCCGGTTGTTCCCCGTACACTATTTTGGTTCCTTTGGGCGTCAAGAATTTTAGCACCTGGTGTAATGTCGAGGTTATTGCTCTCATGTTGTGAATCCATGGCCTTCCAAGCAAAGTGTTGTATCCCATGTCCCCTTCGATTACATAGAACTTGGTTTCTTGAATGGTCCCGGTGACGTTTACCGGTAATGTTATTTCCCCTTTAGTGGTCTCACAGGCCATATTGAACCCGTTTAGGATTCGGACTGCAGGTACGATTTAACCTTGTAGGCCGAGCTGTTTCACGACCCTCGATCTGATGATGTTGGCCGAGCTACCTGGATCAATTAGCACACATTTAATTTAATATTTATTTATGAGTATCGATATTGCCAGTGCATCATTGTGGGGCTGTGTAACCCCCTCTGCGTCTTTTTCATTAAATGACAAGGTCCCTTCCGGTAGGTAATCTCGAGTCCGTTTTTCTCTTGTGATGGAAAGTTTGGTGCGCTTCAACATCGGTCCCTGGAAATGTCAACCCCTCTGATGATCATGTTTATGACATGCTGGGGTTCTTCTGGTTCAGTTCGTTTATTCGAGTCTCTGTTCCTGAAATGGTTCTTTGCTCGATCACTGAGGAATTCTCAGAGATGCCTGTTGTTGAACAGCCGGGCTACCTCTTCCCTTAATTGTCGACAGTCTTCCGTTCTGTGACCGTGAGTGCCGTGATATTTGTATATAAGGATAGGATCCCTTTGGGCTGGATCAGATTGCAAAGGTCGAGGCCATTTGGTATCTTTGATGTGTCCGATGGCAGACACGATAGCAAAGGCATCGACGCCGAAATTATACTTTGATAGCCTCGGTGCTTCTTTAGGCCCGATGGGCCTGTCAAAGCTATTTTTCCCATGAGTCCTTGGTTGTTCTGTCCTCGGTCATTCCTTCTTTTATTTCTCATAGGATTTCGCCTGGATCCACTGTTTCTCCGGTCCCTATCGTACGGTTGATACCGATCCCGATTTGATATAGGTTCGTGATCGGTGTCTCTCTTGACTCGATCGGTGATCCTGACGGGGTGTACGGATCCGGAAGGGGTCCCGAGTTGGTCATCCTCGACCCTGATTTTTGATTGATACCGATTATGGACATCGGTCCAAGTGATGGCTGGATATTCTACAAAGTTCTGTTTCAACTACTGTGAAGCCAATAAGCTTTAAATGTTGAATCCTTAGGTGAAAGCCTGAATGGCCCAATCGTCCGCGACCGAGGGGCAAATCCATCTGTTCCATCTGGAATCGAGAAATGAACTCTCTGAGCATCTCGTTACCCCTCTTCTTTACTTTGAAAAGGTCTGACTTCCTGGTCTCGACCTTTATAGCACCGGCGTGTGCTTTTACGAAGAAATCTGCAAGCATAGCAAACGAGTCAACAGAATTAGGAGTAATATTGTGGTACCATATCATAGCTCCCTTTGACAGGGTCTCTCCAAATTGTTTTAACAAGACAGACTCGATCTCATCATCTTCCAAGTCGTTCCCTTTGATAGTACATGTATAAGAGGTTACATGCTCGTTTGAGTTGGTCGTTCCATTGTACTTGGGGATTTCGGGCATGCGAAACTTTTTGGGGATCTGCTTCGGAGCCGCGCTTAGGGGAAAAGGCCTTTGAATAAATTTCTTGGAATCCAGGACCTTCAATATCGGGGTGCTCCTGGGATTTGATCGACCTTGGAATTGTAGGTTTTCACCTTTTTATCATTGGCTTCGATTTTCTTTTCCTCTGTTTCTATCAGTTTCGTCAATTCTTCGAGCAATTTCAGGATTTTGGGGTTAGTCCCTGATTCACTATCGCTCGTTTTTTCTGATATTGGTTCATTTATATGGCTTCCCGGGGGAGCTCGGGTTCATTCCTGCTCAGTGTTCGACCTTGGTTCTGCAACTGAGCTATCGCCGTCTGTTGAGCCTGTAGCATTTCGAAGATCATACGCAGGTTGATTCCATCATTTTTGCCATTGTGAGTGTTTTGGGCAATCGAATGCACTTTCCTGCGCACGCTGTTTTCGAGGTCGGTGGGCTTGTTTGTGTCGATGGCCATATGTGAACAGACGTCGATGGGAACCACCATCGGGATTCTACGAAGATCGACTGGTGTTGCCTTATTACCGAGCGTTGTATTGTTGTTCCTACCGTGGTGACCGAATTCTGTGTCTATGTTTAGAGGGACAGACTGTGGGTTTGACATTTCGATCCTAACCTGAAATCAGAAACACTTCAAAGAACAAGTGTAAAATGGGGTGTGTTATGATGATTTGTATCAAATTGTCGCTATTATCCTTAGCCCCACGGTGGGCGCCAAACTGTTTACCCTCAAAATCGGATAACAATTGAATTTATTAGTGGTTTAAAGAATATGCAGATTAACTTGATACAAAGTGATAAATTAGATTGCAATTGAAATAAATGACGATAAATTAACTACAAACCACATGAATTGGATGATTTCAGCTTAGGAAAGCAAGCCACCCTAGAGTTGTATGCACTTTTATTGACACGAAGATACCAAAGAGTAAGAACTTGGAGAATGTGTTGCTTATCAGTGTATGTTGCCTTTGTTTTCAGGAATTGTGAGGCTCCCTTTATATATTAGAGGAACTTACTTTTTAGGTATTATTCTATTATACCATAAAAGATAAAAAGGTCCTTGATTTGTTGACCGTTGGGTCCTTTTTGGTATATTCCGGGATTTTAGCCGTAATGTCTGGTTAATTGTGAAAATTTCGAATAAGATGGCAATATATTCCTTGAGACCGTTATGACCGAGACAGGTTATGATTTCGGTAAACTCGAGGGCAAATCTGGTAGTGTCGATGACTAATTTTAGCAATGCCTATGGGTCCGATCTTAATTACCATATTTTGATATCGGCTGATTGTGTTGGATGTAAGATCGAACTTCGAGCTCTATTTTTACCCGATTATGGATATTTCGACCCCGTCCTTAATTAGGGAGGTTGGAAGCTCGATCAAACATCGAGCCCGATTTTACTCATATACATTAACATCTAAGGGTAAGATAATGTTCTTATAAGTTCTCATCATTTAATGATCTCAAGTTTGCTAAGTATGTGTTAAAATATAATCATATATTTGGAATAGTTCGAGTGTATTTTGAATTGAAAAATGGCTTGATCTATTCTTTATACGGAAAAAGGTTAAAAATAACCTTATACTATACAAAAAAGATCGTATATGTCAGCCGTTATACTTTTGGTCTATTATTACCCTGACATTACAAATTTTGTGCAAAAATATCCTTCCTCGGTTAAGTCCTCCACCACAGCCAATGCCGTCCAACGTGGCCTATTATTGAATGCCACATCACAAGGCAACTCACTGCCCAATTCAATTTTAACCCCAACCCCCCACTTTACCCACCACCACTTTGCCTTCACCCAAATCCCAATTACCACCGCCCCTATCAGCACTTCCTGAGGTTCCTCCTCTTTCCATGATAATTTTCTTCTTCCTTTTATTCTTCTTATAAGCTGATAATTCGTATCTTTTATTTGTAATTCTAGTATATGGTTATTGAAAATTTGGCAGTTTGCTACTAAATTCTTACACACTCTAATTTTATCTCGGAAAGAAAAATCAAATTTTGCTTGTTTCGACACTGGTTTTGCACAAATATTGAACCATATTTTAGCCTTTTTGGTTCTAGAATTAGAAAAGCTCCAATTCAGCAGCCAATCGAAGGGAATAACTATTGCGTGGTGCAATTTACTGGAATGTTCTCTTCTTGTATTTGCAAAAATTGAAGTGAAGAAACTTAGTGTATCCAAGATTTGATACATTTGTGACCATGTTCTTCCTTAAAAGGCTATAGATAATGACTAGGAGCTCTTCCGTTTTCCGCTTGCGGCACCATAATGGATACACAAAGCTCTTTATCCTCCCCC